>JARYGA010028540.1:0-101959 GCA_030545235.1 Helianthus tuberosus
TATGCTAAACCACAGTCTCAGCACGTATCAAACCACACAAGTTCTAACACAAAGTAACATATAGCCTACTCTCAGCAAATGAAAATTTATTGCAAATTCATCTAATAACTAGTAGGCTCAAATATCTCACCGAATAAAAGGAATAAGGGTTGCCGACACGTAGCATGTGTAATTCCTAAAGCATGTTACCCCTAGTTAGGCATCTCTTCTCAACTATTTTCTAAAACCTGTCAGAAGTATTCTCATGAAACTTAAATGGACAACCATGACTAGGGATCTAAGTTAGTTTAATTGCAGTAGGAACCCTTTAGCGATTGAAAATGTTGGTTTTCATGTAGTTCAAGCATACTTGAGAAACAAAAATTTTCAAAATTTTTCAATTTAGCCCAATTTCAACCCTTTAAGCATTTGAGATCAACAATCTTACCAACCCTCTCTCGAGTTATCGCATCCCCACACTTGGGATACATTGTCCCCAATGTATGGTGCAATTTATACTCTAAACTCGAGAGATACTACCCGCAAACCATGAATGGCTAATAATCAACTTGACTCACAAACAAAACCACTCCCAACACAAAAATTTTCACACCACCAAGTAAACGAAAACAAATAAAACACAGGATAGATAAACACATGCACCTGATCAGAAAACAAGTGAGTGTTTGTAGTGGTGTAGCTGCTGCGATCTAACCGGAACATACGCCCCTCATAGATTCTTTGAAATCTCACCGGGATGTTGCCAAACATCCCCACACTTGATTCATTGCATCCGTGAGGATGGAACTGTATAAACCTGTCAAAACACAACACACCAAACGAAACCAAAACAAAGTACAAACTCTACATCCTCGGGCTGCCTCCCGAGAGCGCTAAGTTTAAAGGTCTTTAGCCAGACCGTGCCTGCTATGTGCTACGGTGGTCTCAAGGCACACTTACCCAAAACATTTCCAACGAATGCCCGGAAATTTACATGCCATCTCCATAGGTTTGTAAGTATAATTGGCATGTTCAGACTGCACCTGTGGGTTTCGCTAATCCATTTCATGATATGTACCCTGATGTCTTGTAGATTCACCCTTCTCATCTTCTTCCTCGAACCCTCTTCCCCACACTTATTAATTTGAATGATTGATATGGGGAGAGGTTCGGTACACACATTCATCTCATCAGACTGCTCTGCCTCCTCATCCTCACACACCATCTGATCCACCAGTGACTCTTCATCAGATAAAGGATTCATTGGTGTGGTATTATCCTCCACAACCTCCTCCTCCATGTGAGAATAATCTCTAATATCATCAGGTAATGGTGAGAGACGCTCTTCTATTTCTATCTTCATTTTTAACTTCTGACACTTGGAAACTAGGCAACTGATTTGATCTTCATCGGAAAGGTTGGGTGCTAATAAATACTGCTCGAGTTTGGACAAACTCGCTTCCAACACTGCAAGCTTTTTCTCCTCCTCGGTCACATAAGTATAGACACCCTCGGGCTCAGGATATTCCTCGGGATGATACTGTCGGTATCCCTGATACGGTGTTGAGATGTACGCATCCATCATTTTTTTATTCCAATACTCTGGATTTTCCAAATACACCGCGCACACATCATCATAAACAGAAGTATGATTACGACCGCAACAGAAACATTGTCCATCCGTCCTTGGTTCATAATAAGCATCCTCGTCCCGATCCCATCCGTCAGAGTAATAACCATCCTCCACCGTTGTATCAGAACCATAGAAATATGGTGGAGGGAAAGGATTATCATTGCAAGGCATCGGTGGTTCTACCAATTTCGCTTTTTCCCGTCTAAATTAGGCCTCGTGGCAACCGATACACGGGTGAAGTGGTTCCCCGCACAAAATGCATGTAGAAGAGCCGCAAAATATAGTAAGATCTGTCATCCTGCACAAACACAGCTCAACTACCCACGTAAATCATGAACAAAACAAAACAAAACTGACACTATTTTTGTTTTGTTTTTTTTTTTATTTCTACAAAACAAAACAATTTTTTTTAACTAAAACTTAACACTCAACACTTTGCGCACGCCTCCCCGGTAACGGCGCCATTTTGATGTCTGTCGTTATGGACATGCAAAAACCGAAATAAACTAGGTAGCTAGAGTAAGTCGGATATCGAACCAGAGGAGGATTGTGGAAAGTGTCGAATGAAAAGTATTAATTAATTACTACTGAATTGGAAAATTGATGTGATTGATTATAAGAATTATCTAAATTAACAAATAAATTTGAGAAAAAGATTGAGTTGTAATAAACAATGATAAGGAAAGGTGATCACTTCGGGATTCAGATTGTGTGATTAACTAATAACTTAGCTGATTGTCATATTGGATACTATTGGTTAAACGATATAATTATCAACCATTCATGCAATGAATAATTATTCAACCAACAAAGTATAATCGGATTTAAACGTATTTATGTCTCTGTCTATCACACAGGATTCGTTTGTCAAACGAATTATAAAAACGCAAGTAAAGACCGTCTGTCACACGGTTACAATCCAAACTCAATACATAAAACAATAAACCAAATCAATAGTGTCTTACACAATCATTCACCCGAAGTATCCACAAGAGATTTAGCCGCTCATGTCGGTTGATTGATCTTCATAGCCTTCTCTCTCCTCTCCTTTTTGTGCGTCGAAGATGATGATCCCTGATGTTGTTTGCGGCTCCCCTTTTTGTGTGTATCCCTTGCTAGATCGGCCCACTATGCATGTTCTCAAGCGGCCCACTATCTAGAATCCACATGATGTATGATAATGTTCCTAGATATGCCGCCAAAATAGTCCAATCCACATCATCTAAATTGTGTTCCTCATTTAATCAATTGATGGTGGGCCCCCATCCAATAGAAGTCTGCTTCTCTTTTGTTTTGGTCAAAAGATGGGCCGCCAAATTGATGATGATCATTAAAATAATAAACCACAAGATAATGTCCTCCATCCATGTGCCAATATCATTAGAGTTCGGCCCACTACTGTTTTGTTATTCCAACGTCTGCCGTCCAAAACAAGTCCACGAAGTGATGATTTCTTAGAGTGGTCCAATCATAATTCAATTAATGCCTCCTTAGAGTTTTCAAATTAATTCCTTTTTAATCCCTTCAACAACACATGCGCTACCATCTCTTTATAACCGTAGCCTACGTTTTTGAACGTGCGTTACGCTTCAGACATTCTGTTCTTTTTTCTTATTTTACTTTGATCAACCACAACCTACGTTTGAATGATGCCAATGACTCCTGGACTTCAATCTCTTCCGTTTTTTCGCATTTTCAAGATATATCTTGGCTTTAACCAACTCCCGAATAGTATAAAAATATCTTGATTATCATCCTTGGTAGTTCCGTTTCATCTCTAACTACTCTAACTTCACCATATTACGCGTTTTACCTGTGAAATTACAAACACACGTAGTTAACATATTCAAGGCACATTATCATTTAAACGACAATAATTCACACAAAATATGCACGTTAACACCCGGGTTTCACACCCTCCATCAAAAACCATGGCGGCTGCGATTGCGTCCGTATTATGGGTCTGGCAGGTATCTGGTACCCATGAGTTGGGTACCCCACTCCCCATGGATCTCCATACGGTCCTTCCGGGTGGTGGGTGTTATAGTTAGCCGCTACCAAGTATGGGTCGGCTTTGGCGTAGTTATAGTTGGTGTGCACCGGCTGCTCAAACGGGTTATACGCCATGGAACCCGTGTATGCCGGAATCGGGTTATCAAAACCCATAGGTGGTGGTTGCGGCGCAACTGGGTGCGAAGGTCCACCCATCTGTGGGTCTTCCTGAAGTGGCGGGTAATGGCTGCCACTTGATTGGCGTGGGGAGCTAAAATGAAAGTCTCCCGCTCGCGCAGACATACGCGCTCCGGTTCTCCTACGCCTTGGCGGTTGTGGAGGTGTCGGCTGAACTGGTGGCGGTGGAGGCGGTGACGTGACTGCCACAAACCGTGAATCCACAGAGGGATCCTGTTGCTGCTGCTGCTGCTGATGAGGCGATGAATGATGCGAGGGTGTGAAGTACCACTTGTGCTGAGTAAACCTCGCCTGAAAGCTGCCTGGACCACCGTAGGGTGATCCGTGGAAAGAAGATCCATCCGAAATCTCGATGGGATGGTTTGGTGTACCGCTTGCTGGCTCGACGGGATCCGTGTCCTCGTCCATGTCCATAGCGTTGTCCCCCGAGAAGTGATCCTCCGGTCCCAATGGGTTAAAACCCACGGGTTCTGGTATGTAGTTTGCCGGATTAAACCGGCCCCTAAAAACAGGTGTAGGGTCACCAAAGGAGTTGTGTGATAAAGATCGCTGTAAAGGTATGTAGGAAGGTTGCGGGTTGTTGGGCTCATACTCCGGCTGTGGCCCATAAGGGTTATGAACGGGAGGTGTTGAACTGTGTGAGACCGACTGTCTAGCCAGCTCAAAGAGGTTCCTCCGGTTCTGTCGAGGATCGTCACTCTCCGTGGTAGAAGGAGCTCGCATATGCGAAGGTCCTGCCTCGTTGCTGTTGGGGGCGGTGATTGGCCCCTTACCTCTTCCTCTTCTTCAAAAGAATCTTGGAGGCATGTTTAAACCTGTCAATGTAACTTAAGATAACGACAAGTATATATATAAATTAAAGGACAAAACAAAACAAAGTGGAATTTGTCCTATGTTATCTGTCTAGACTCGAAAGTTTAGAAATGTGCAATTGTGTCATTGAAATTAAACACAAAAGGCTAGTGTTTAATTCACTCAATGTTGGCTCTGATACCAACCTGTCACACCCCGATTTCCACGTGTCACCGGTGGGCCCGGTGGGGAGTATCGTGACGTGGTTGGCAACATAATAGTCAAACAACACAACATTTATATGCACAGCGGAAGCAATTGAAAGATATATATCAACCGAATTTAATATTGTAATATCAAATGTCACAATATTCAGAAGTTTATCCACAGACGGATCGAAAATAAAATGGAAACAATAGTTCAACAGACTTTAGGCATCTTAAGCTTGCGAGACTCTTTATTGATGCTAAGGAGACAATCCAGCCAATTACGCTTAGTACCTGCATTTAATCTTTTTGGGAAAATACGTCAGTTTACACTGGTAAATACAATCAACTGACTCATTTTAAAAATGATTAAAAATTGGTTTGGATGCACATGGCATAAACATTTTATAACTTAGGAGAATTATTTAAATATATAATCTTGTGAACGAATTACATGTTCCTTGTGCCTTCAGCAGCCCGGACGTACCCGGTTAAAGATCAATAGACACACCACATCAACTATTTATGCACTGACGAGTGTACGCCTACACTCCGCGCTTAGGTCGTGGCCATTTCGTAAAATGATGCCAAGGATATCCGGGACATGGTCATTAACCCCCCAAAGGCTTTAAGTAAACAAGACTGTTTAAACAAGCCGATCAAATTATTCAATTAACCACCCAACGATGGAAGATTTGATGCTCGATGAAGCGGTATTCTATATACCATAACCCAAGCCCGTATAGGGAAAATAAGTTAAAAGTATTTACCTGAGCAATGTAATAATCACAATAAGCAAAATGCACATAGCTTTTACTGGTCTCCTATTCTGGAACAAAGGTTTATAATAACCTATTAGAATCCTAACGGGTCTTTAGTTAAGCTTAAGCTTAGACCGGTTAGTTTTAAAGACACGGTTCGTACGCATGATTAAGCGAAGACCGGATAGAATGTGATTTAGACCCGACAAGTTCGGAGACTTGCTTAATATGGTTATTTCATACACATTCTGGATTTTGAGATAAAACCGATAAGGTTTGACCCGTTTCGGCTAATTTATGTAAACTAGTTACATAAACCGAACCGAACGCGTAATGAGCGTAACGGGTATTCATATGAGCCATTTATAGGTTTCCTAAGTTAATATGCTTTGTATATGTTGTGACATCAGTAAGATGTCTTTTATTATGCCCGAAACGAATTTAAACACAAACTATGCCCCATAGGGGTAGTTTGGTCATTTAGAAGGTTATAAAAGAGTTTAAGTACTTATCTGAGTTACAGGTCTGATGTAATCAGAAAAAATACTTATTTTACTAAGTTATAACAGTAGGGTAAAGTATATATGCGAAATTTATCAATTCTAACCAAACTATGCACCGTAGGGGCATTTTGGTAATTTCACATAAGCCGTAAAGCTCAAAACTGAAGTCTGAGTTAAACAACTTTTGCTTACTGTTAAAATATTATAATTTACCTCAAATATCAGTAGGTATCACCCTTTGTATGTTTAAAATAGTTTTAGTACATACTATGCGTTAAAAACGCTTAAAAAGGCGATTAGAAGCTGTTTCCGGGTTCTATATAGAAATCTGATATTTTTATTATTCCAGAGGGTTTAAAATAATTTATTTATCATATGAAATCAGTAGCAAAAGGTTTGGAAACAATTATATATGTAAAACTCATTTTATGGCCCGTAAGGGCAAAACCGACAATTACCGGATTAAGCCTACGACTATAAGTTATGCTCAACCTAAAATTAATTAAAAATCTTCAAAAATCCCAAAATAATATATTACATCAGTGGGTATTAAGTTTGATATCAAAAAGTAGGGTAATTAGGCTATACGCTAATTACGCCGTTTAATCGCTAAAGAAGCTTCTAATTACGCTAATGAGCATAACTCTCAATCTACACCTCAAACTGATGTCAAATTTTGGGTGCAAGTTTATATATCAGTAATTAAAGTTTCTACTCTTTTACATTTGCAAAAATCACGTTTTAAGGTGAAAACGGCATAATGGTCAACATATGAGCAATTAACGGAATCATGCATTTTTAATTGGTTAACTAATGAACCATGGTGTATAATCACAGAGGATTATACTAGCATGTAACCTGGTCCAAATGAAGCTCTATGGTATTTCTAATTCATACCAAAACGGGTCAGAACTGAAGTTAAAGCAAAAGTCAAAGCTTTGCGACTTTCGGTTCCGAACCGGGTCTAAACAGGAAATTGTCGGGTTGAACATGTTTAGACATGTTCTTACACTAATTACCAAGTTATATTAATGATCAAACAGGTTGTATATGTTCTACATTGCTAATTATGCATAAATTAGAATTTAAACATTCTGTTGACTTTTTAATTACAAGTTTGACCCGACATTTGACCTAGTTAGAGTGGGAATCAGGGGGAACCCTTTTAAGGGTTTATTACCCACATAATTACCTACTTAAAGGTACTTTTAATTCGAGATTTGACTGAGCCATTATTAATTAATCTCGAAGTCAAACCGTAATTACGACGGTTTGACTTTTAGCTAAATAACTAAGCTAAACTCAATTAAAGAAGGTTAAGCAAACTTACAAGTGTCTAATGAACGATTAGGAAGGCCTGGAAGGTGCTCTTGTTCTCCACAATTGATCAGAAGCTGCTTGAGGAATGAATGATCAAAGTGTTTGCACTTAGGAGCTTTATATAGTGACCAAGACTCCACAAAGTGTTGACATCTAAGTCTACCACTGACCATAACTTACCCACAAGTGTCCCTAGATGTTTAGGGGTTGTTTAGGGATCAAGCAAGATGAGGAAAATCGTTGAAGGTCAAATATCGCGTTTAAACAGCAAACAGGCGATTCTGTTGGAGCTGGGCAACCCTTGCGCACCGTAAGGGTTGTGCTTGCGGTGCACAAGCATGTGATCAGGAGCAAAAGTTGTTGTTCTTTCAGGATTTCGAAAGGGCAACCACTTATTTCGAATTTGGGACATTATTTTATCAGTTTGGGGCCTCTAAAATGTGCCTTGAATAGTTCTATACCCTACCACTTTGCCATGTTTCTTTGAATCCATAAGAAAGTGCCGTTAAAGAAGGTTTACCGTGTTTTTCTTCGTAGGAGTCCACCATTTCAATCATGAATCAGTTTTTGCTATAAATCACCGAATTTGAATATATACCAGATGTTTATTAGTCTTGGGATTCATAATGAGGTCGTTCAGAGGTGTAAAATTAACATGACAACACTTTTAAATCCCGTCATACATCTTAAATTTTATCCGGGTTTATATCACTTTTGTCATATATGACATGTGTCGTTATTTCATTGAACACGATTTTTCGAGGTGTTACATCCTCACCCCCTTAAAAGAAATCTCGACCTCGAGATTTACTGAAACAAATGAGGGTACTTTTGTTTCATGGTGGATTCAACCTCCCACGTATACTCGGGGACCTCTACGGACATCCCATTTGACCTTTACAATAGGCACATGCTTCCTTCGAAGCTTCTTAACATGTCGATCCTCAATCGACAATGGTTTTTCCACAAATTTCAAGCTCTCATCTATATGCACATCTGTATGTGGCATAACCAGTGATTCATCAGCGAAACACTTCTTCAGATTGCAGATGTGGAACACATTGTGGATTCCACTGAGCTCTTCAGGTAAGTTTAACTTGTAAGCCACTGACCCAACACATTCGATAACCTCGAATGGTCCTATATACCTTGGGCTTAACTTACCTTTCTTACCAAACCGCATCACTCCTTTCCAGGGTGATACCTTAAGTAAGACTTTATCACCTACTTCAAATTTCATAGGTTTACGCTTTGGATCAGCGTAACTCTTCTGCCTATCTCGGGCAGCTTTGAGACGGTCACGAATCTGGACAATCTTTTCCGTCGTTTCAAAGACTATCTCTAGTCCTGATAATTGGACATCTCCAACTTCCGCCCAACAAACGGGCGTTCTACACTTTCTACCGTATAATGCCTCAAAAGGTGCAGCCTTAATGCTGGTATGGTAGCTATTGTTGTAGGAGAATTCAATTAGTGGCAGGTGGTTATCGCAACAGCTTCATCAGGTGCAGCGACTAATAATATGCCAGGAGGTAGAACGGCTCACTCGAGATTCAAGATTCCTCTTAATCTTGAAAATAATTTAATGTGCAATATCAAAAAACAGAGTGGGGCCGCTAAACTGATTCGGTCTGCCAAAATAATCATATGGGATGAAGCGTCGATGGCTAAACGACAGGCGATAGAGGCAGTCGATCGTACATTCCAAGACATTATAGGGGTTAGTCTCCCATTTGGTGGAAAGATAATGGTTATGGGAGGTGACTTCAGACAGGTGTTGCCGGTTATTAAACGTGGCACTCGAGCACAGATTGTAGACTCCAGCGTATGAATGTTACCTCTTTGGTCTTTGACTAAGAAGATGCGGTTGACCATAAATATGAGAGCGCTGAAAGATCCATGGTTTTCTAAATTTCTTTTAAGAGTCGGCGATGGAACTGAAGAACCAATCGAAGGAAACTATATCCGCATACCCGGTGACATGACAATTCAGTGCAACAACAGAGAAAACGCTATAAAAGAATTGATCCATGCCATCTTTCCATCAATTGAAGATAATGTATATTCTTCAGATTATATAATCTCTAGAGCAATATTGTCCACTAAAAATGATAGTGTTGACGGGATTAATAATCAAATGATTGAAATTTTTCAAGGGGAGGAAAAAGTTTATTACAGTATTGATGAAGCTGAAGACGATCAGCGCAACTTCTATCCGGTTGAGTTCTTAAACTCGCTAAATGTTAGTGGTTTGCCGCCTCATAAGCTTCGTTTAAAAATTGGATGCCCAATAATATTGTTACGTAATATCGATCCATCACATGGCCTGTGTAATGGCACGCGGTTGATATGTAAGGGTTTCATGCGAAATGTTATTGATGCGGAAATTGCAGTCGGTCAACATGCCGGAAAAAGAGTTTTTTTTTCCAAGAATCCCTCTAACCCTTTCTGAAGATGACATGTTCCCATTCAAGCTGAAAAGAAAACAATTTCCAATTCGACTTAGCTTTTCCATGACGATTAATAAAGCTCAAGGTCAAACAATTCCGAACGTTGGTATTTATCTACCGGATTCTGTATTTTCACATGGACAACTTTATGTCGCGTTATCAAGAGGGATTTCAAGACAAAGTATGAAGGAGTTGGTACATCTCGCCAAAGAATTCAAACAACGCAGAGTTTACACATCAAATGTTGTCTACCAGGAAGTGTTGCGTGATTAATTAATCGCATCCGTATCAAAAAGAAGGTAAGTTAGTAGATTTTGTGCCTTATTTGCTTCCAGAAATTACCTTTTAATTACTATTTTAAAGCACCTGTAGGCGTCTAACATTTTTTATGTGTCGAAATCTGGTACAGTAGAGGAGAAGATACAAGAAAGTCATAAGCGAACGGATGTATTGGTAAAACAGGAAGAGATACAAGAGACTCCCCGCATTTTGTTTTTATTGTTTTGTCCAGCTACTTGACTGTTTTGAACTCTTCTTGTTTTTAGTTACATCTACTTCCTTGTTTTGTACTCTTCTTGTAGAAGATCACGCCGAATCTACAGCTACAAAAATTTATCCGAGTATATCACCAAAGAATCGATAAACTAACAGAAAAATACCAGTGTCATCATATCATGAATAAGAAAACTAACTTAAGTACTATACAATATATCACGAGACGACGGATAAACTAACGGTAAAAGAATATCCTATTGTAAATCGCCACTCCCGCCGCATCGCGCGGGTAAGTGACTAGTATATATATATATATGGGTGTGTGTGTTTATTTTAGTTTTAAACGGGTTGTTGATGAGCTAACTTGTTTAGTGTCAGACCGAATACGAATGATTTATTAAATAAATTAAAAATAACAACTTAAATCTTATTATTTTCGTGTAGTGTAAGTTCTAAATGTTTTATGAAAATTATAAGGTTTTCTTTTATGAAAACTTATCAATATCATATTAACAAAAACATAAGTATAACTCATAGCTACTTCTATAGCGGGACACATTGAAAAATATGTAAAAATAGGTTCGGGTTGCTCTACAACCCATATATTTATGTATGTCGAATACATTAATCATACAAATTTAAAGCATCATGACCCTTGTAAGCCATTTATCCGAATGAGTCAAACGTGTTGACTAGTTAGCGTATTGTAATCAAGCGGTAAAAGGGTTAAACATGTCACTAATGGGGGTTGGTGTATTTTAAAGGGGTTATACAGGTTGGCTTTGATGATATAGAAGATATATATTTGACGGTGCCCGAGGCAGTGCCGGTTTTGAAGGTGTGCGGGGAGGACCTCCGCACAAGGCCCGTGATTTCGATGGACACGCGATTTAAAAAAATCTGGTATGTATATGTTATTTTTTTCTAATAGTAAACACATAACAATTCCAATATAGGTCCATTTACAAATAATTTTTTATGGTTTAGAATTTAGCTCACTTGTCATTAGGTTAATTGAGCCCAATACTAATTTGATTATTATTTTTTATGGTTTTGAATTTAGTCCACTTGGCATTAGGTTTATTGAGACCGATACTAATTTGATTATTATTTTTTAAATAATAATAAAACATTACAGTAGTGTCCACTATATATTTTTCGTATAAATTTTTTTAGGTATATACGTTTTCGACCCCCCGATTTTATAACTTTATTAGGTATATACGTTTTCGACCCCCGATCGGAAATCTCAAGCTTCGCCACTGTACGGAAGGGCAAATTTTTCAAGCTCGAACAGGGTACATGAATTCTCGGAGACGCCTCTGGCCCGAAGAATCGAACATGTCTAGGTCCCAATGGAACCAAATTTGCGGCCTCGGTTAACAACATCTCCTTCACCTTGTCGACGATCGCGCTTCTTCAAGCACGGTATTTTGGGAAGCCAAACCACATTTTCTCCACCAACTTCCCGTCATTCCCTCTTAATTTCAATTACACGGCAACTCCACCCAACAACACGATGGTTTCACACAACACAAAAGTAGTGGTGCTACCATACAACACGACCGTGGAGCTGGTGATGCAAGGCACCAGCATTCTTGGAGCCGAAAATCATCCTCTCCACCTCCACGGGTTCAACTTTTACGTGGTGGGGAAAGGCACCTGAAACTTCAACTCCTCTACCGATCCTGCCAAATACTACCTTGTTGACCTTGTTGAAAGAAACACCGTTGGGGTGCCCTCAGGCGGGTGGGTGGTGGTTAGGTTTAGGGCGGACAATCCATGCGTATGATTTATGGATTGTCACATTGAGATTCATTTGAGTTGGGGGTTGAGATTGGCATGGGCAGTAATGGTTGGGATGCTTCTGAAATAGAAGTTACCTCCACCACCTTTTGATCTTCCAAAGTGTTAATTGTTGGGTTTGACTCATGAGTCTTTTGGTTTTTTTTTTTTTTTTTTTTTGAGTTTTTAAATTATGTTCTTGTGACATGAGTGATTTTTTTCATGATGTTTTTGGTATTTTGGGTTTTGAATTTGTCTCAGATCCCTTCATTCCTCTTGTAAACCTTATTTGATTAGAGAGAGACTCGATTTTGTTTATGTTGATTAATCTCAACAATATATGGATTGACAAAAGCAATAAAACTTACTCTTTGGAAGATTTAATCTTCTTTGATGTCCTTATTATGGATGATACTGTGGATGTTCTGTTCTTCCTTATTACTCTCAAACTTACATGACAGAAGGATATACGCAAATTTATTGATTTACTGGACATTAAAGAAAATTAATAAGGCATGCCTACATATTTACGGATTCATAAAGAGTAATAATCTCCAACAATAAATTGATAATCATATCAAATTATATATAAAGGGTCATTGGTTAATAATTATACATTATAAATTAATAATCAAACTCACATATCAAATAGTCACAAGGCTATAGCATTAAATAAATTCCAGAATCCTGCCACTTGCCCTTTAACTCCTACGTCAAAAACTTCATAATAGTACCAAGGTAAAAGGGTACGTTCAATCATGTTACTTTGAACATCTGGCCCTTGCCAATTATACATTAGTGTGATTTTATTTATTGACACATTAATAGTATCGTCAAAGTTTTGTGGTTGTAACACCTCGGAAAAATCAAGTCCAATGATGTATTGACACGTGTAATAAACCCTAATGAAGTCAAACACTGAAATTAAGGGACAAATTTTTCGAAAAATCAAAAAACATTGATTATGAAAGAACTGGAAGTATTAACATACTTAAAATAAGTTTCTAAATAACCTTTTACGGTTTTATATTCACAAATGAGCCACTTGTTGGTCGAGTGTAGCCGTTTGCGTAATTAATTGAAAGTTTGCGCAATAAAGGGTTAAAAGTGTCAACATGTTAATTCTTACCTCTGAGTGACCTTTTAACAAACCGAGAGCTTCATGAATTTGATTATACTCTCAGGAATGCCAACTATTGGCCGTCTAAGGTTTTTATGCCTATAAGTAAAGTTACTCGCAACTTTACAAGTTAGAGGGGCTAAAAGTGTCAATATGTTTAATTATACCTCTGAATGACCTTTTAGCGAACCCAAAGTATCGTGATGTTTAATAGTACTTTCAAGAATGTCTAATATGGACTAGATGAGGCTTCAATGCTATTAAATGATGAGATGCGCAAGTTTGCGCAATAGAGGGACCTAAAGCGTCAACTTTTGAATCTACGCCTTTCGGTGACCATTTAAGCAAACAGGAGTGTAGTAATATTTAATTATATGCTTGGGAATGCCCATTATGGGCCATGGAAGGCTTGGATGTCAGTAAACAACATTTCGCGCGACTTTGTGCGATTAAAGGACTAATCGCGTCAAACAGCAAAAGTATGCCGATTCGTATGGTAACGGACCTTCCGGAATATGAACATGAGTTATTCATGCCCTAATTATCCTTTATATAGCTTAGATATAGGCTTAGAGGTGTTTGGTGCGCAAAAATAAACTTTTAAGTCATGCAGGGACTAAAAGTGTCAAAAAGTGCACAAGTTTGCATTTTCACGCATATCT
Organism: Helianthus tuberosus; assembly: GCA_030545235.1. Taxonomy (NCBI): domain Eukaryota; kingdom Viridiplantae; phylum Streptophyta; class Magnoliopsida; order Asterales; family Asteraceae; genus Helianthus; species Helianthus tuberosus. Next base: position 13,897 of record JARYGA010028540.1, read on the forward strand.
CACAATCTGAATATATCCGGACACCCAAAAATTTATGTAAGCACTAAAATATTTCATTTTAGTGTTTGTCTTGATAAAATTCCATTCGTCGCGTCGTTTGGATCGTTTTTCGCGTCCGTCCGCGTTTCGTCGTAATTAACCGAACAACGTGACTGTACGACCAAACGAACCGACATCCGACATGGTTTTGAGCATGTTTCATGTTCCCCATGTTTAGGCATCATTTTAGAGCCTTAAAAATGATTTAACGGGCCTTAGATATGTCAGAAAGGACATTTGGAAATGCAGGGGCCAAAACTGCCAACAAATGAAAGTATGCATGTGCTGTACTGGTCCTTACGGACCGTATGCACTGACCCTTACAGTCCGTAAAGCCCCACCAGACCAGCAAAAAGCTGTTTCTAGTTGTTCCAGCTGTTTGTGGGTGTTGCAAATGGTTTTCTAAGCAATCTATGGGCTACCATGGTTTTGCAAATCAGTGGGTAAGAGGTGTACGATCCAGATCAAAGCTCGTTTATCGATGAACGATCTTAACGGTTTTGAAAAACCTATAAATACCCCACCTCATTTCCTTCAAACCCACACTTGAATTCTGAATTCTCTAAGTTGGAGACCTTGCTCTTCATACCTGAGAATTTGGGATCAAACCTCCTTGCTTGGACCCTTTGTAAGTGTCATTTCGTGCTTAGTTTAAATTTCTAGCGTTGTAGCCGAAAAGTCAAGCATTTTGATGAACGCTTTGACTTTTAAGCGGTTGAGCCATTGTTCGTAATGAACATGGCTACGTGACCGTAATTAGTAGGTGTTAAACCCTCAAAAGGGCACCTCCTAATTACCACGTTTACTTAGTTTGATTGTCGGGTCAAATAAAAGTCAAACGGGTTTGTTTTAAATAAAATTCATAACTATTAATATAGAAGTCATAAAAATCAGTTTTCTCACTTTAATAACTTGGTAATTATTAGTTGAACATGTCTAAGCATGTTCAACCCGACAATTCTAAGTATAGGCTCGGTTTGGAACCGAAAGTCGCAAAAGTTGACTTTTGCTTTGACTTTCAGTTCTGACCCGATTTAGCTTAGTTTAGATATGCCTTAGGATTCCTTTAGGACCAGGTTATAGGTTAGTATAACCCTCTGAGGTTATACAACTTGGATCCTTAGTTATCCTATTCAATTACATGTTTCCGTTATATGCTTAAATGTTGAGCATTATGCCCTTTTGACCCTAAAACGAGAATTTTGGAAATGTGAGAGGACAATAATCTTTATTAGTGATTTATAAACTTGTCCCTAAAATTTGACATCAGTTTGAGGTCTAGATTAGGAGTTATGCTCAATAGCGTAATTAGAAAGCTTTTATTAATTAAACGGCGTAATTGGTTTATAGCCTATCTAAACCCAATTTTTAATATCAAACTTTTTACCTACTGATATAAAATAATATTTTGGGATTTTTGAAGATTTTTATTTATTTTTAGGCTGAGCATAACTTAGAGTTCTAAGCTTGATTTGGTAATTGCCGGTTTTGCCCTTTTGGGCTATAAAATGAGTTTTACAAATCCTTTTGACCTCAAACCTTTTTCTACTGATCTAATATGATAAATAAAATATTTTGAGCCTTCTGGAATAATAAAAATATCAGCTTTCCTTTGAAAACCCGGAAATGGCTCCAAATCGCCTTTTTAAGCGTTTTTAACGCATAGCATGTACTAAAACTATTTTAAACATATAAGGTTTGATACCTACTGATATTTTTAGTAAATCCTTATATATTAACAGTAAGTAAAAGTTTTAAACTTAGAATTCTAATTTTGACCTTTAAAGCATATGTGAAATTACCAAAATGCCTCTTCGGTGCATAGTTTGGTTATAATTAATAAATTACACATATGTGTAATACCCTACTGATATAACTTATTAAATTAAGTATTTTTACTGATTAAATCAGACCTGAAACTCAGATTTATATTAAACCTCTTTTATAACCTTTTATATGACCAAAATACCCCTACGGGGCATAAATTGGTTTTAAATTCGTTTTGGGCATAATGGAAGGTATCCTACTGATATCACAACATATTTAAGGCATATTAACTTAGGAAATCTGTATATGACTCTTTTGGTTACCCGTTACGCACTTTTCGCGTTCGGATCGGCTTATGTAACTAGTTTGCATAAATTAGCCGAAACGGGTCAAACCTTGTCATTTTATCTCAAAATCCAGAATGTGCTTAGTTTACCCTTATTACACAAGTATACAAGCTTGTCAGGTCTAAACCACATTCTAATCCGGTTCTCGCTTAATCATGCGTTCTGAACCGTATCCTCTTTTAAAACTAACCAGTCTAAGCATAGGCTTAATTAAGACCCGTTAGGAATCTAATAGGTTATTAAAAACCTTCGTTCTAGATTTAGGAGCCCAGTAAAAGCTATCTGTACTTGCCTGGTGGTATACGACTGGGATAAATTGAATTTAAAATTTGCTCAGGTAAATACTCTTAGCTTATTTTCCCTATACGGGCTTGGGATACGGTACTATAAAAGTACCGCTTGGTCGGGTGTGTAGTCATTTCAACCGGATTGTGATTAGTGTATTTACATGACCCGTTTAATATGTATTATTTGGTGTATGGCCTTTGGGGGTTAAATGACCATGTCCCGGATATCCTTGGCATCATTCAAAGAAATGGCCACGACCTAAGCACGGGGTGTAGGCGTACACCTGACAGATGCATTATGTAAAAACTGGTAATCCACTTAAAGGAAGTAGTCCTTGTGGGCATTATACCTGTGGCGTGTCACTTAATCTAGACCGGCCCTGACGGACGACAAATAAGTAAAACTTTATACAATATTATATACAAATAATTATCCCAAGTTATAAAAATTTTTGTGCCATGTGCATTCAAATTAATTTTCAAACTCTTTTCAAAATGAGTCAGTTAAGTTGTATTCACCAGTGTAAACTGACGTATTTTCCAAAAAGGCTAAGTGCATGTACTATACGTAATAGGCTGGCTACTCCAGGCATCAATAATCAAGTCTCGCAAGCTCTAGATGTTAAAGTCTGTTGAACAGTGTTATGTTTCTATTTTAGATCCGCCTGTGGATCCATCTTATATTCCGTTGTAATATGTGATATTACTTTTGAATCGGTTTGTAATATATTTTATCTTTGCTTCCGCTGTGCATTTAAATTGTGTTGTTTGACCATGATGATATCAACTACGTCACGATACTCCCCACCGGGCCCACCGGTAATACGTGGAAATATCGGGGTGTGACAGGTTGGTATCAGAGGCAACATTGAGTGAATTAAACACTAGCCTTTTTGTGTTTAATCTCAATGACACAGTAGCACATTCCTTGACCTTCTGAGTCTAGACTTAACATAGGAATACTCTCTGCTCTATTCGGAGAATTATTGCTTTCAATTCTATATATTTTAATATGTCGCCTAGCAAAGAAGCCATAATGGAAATTCTCTCCATTCGAAGCCTAGGGAAGGCCGAGCTTCGTACTGCGACAAGGATTAACGTGCAACCAAGGAGAAAGCATTCAGAAATAAAATGAAGGAGAAACCCCTTTTGCTGAAGATCGTTTCCTTAGTAGTCCTTATAAGGACATATCTATCTTTCAGTCCCTTCGAGGACAACATTATTCCTTTCAAGTCCCGTTCTGGGCAATTCTGTACCTCCTTTGAAATCATTGGAATGCTTTATCAAAATTTCATTTTTATCAATATATATAAATATAATATATGAAATAAATGAAAAGTATCATTCCTTTTAAAAGATCTACCATTATAATAAAATGGAAAAATCTAAAAAGGACAAGACCTAGCCCATGTGTCATTTTAAGCACAGGGCCAAGATGGCAGTTCCTCAATTAGATTCAGATCCTTATTAACATCTCAATTTAGCATTGTTCGGCGTTAAATATTAAAAAAGAATCTTAAAGGTACAACCTAGCCTATATGTCTTTTCAGACAAGGCCAAGATGGTAGAACCTATTCAAAAGATTCAAATCCTTGTTAACATTTGTAAACATGTTAACATTCTTGGCAAAATTGTGATTCGATAAAATCGCATAAGTCATCCTTAAATTGGATTACTCCAATTTTCACTTATTTATATAATTATCCTTTAAGGATAAAATGCCTACGGGCTATAATTAACGTCCTCTGAGACTAAAGACAGTGGTAGCCTACAACTCCCTGTCAAGAAAAGGTAACGAACTTTGATTCAAACCTTAATGCATCGATTCCATAAAATCTGGGCTTATAAATTAAACTTGTCCACGTGACTAAGCCTTTTGTGCTATTACTAACTTATAATTTAGGATTATAATGAAAATCCTGAATAAAAATAAATATCATTCCCTTCCTGTCAGTATACATATTAAAAGAAAATCTTAAAAGGTATAACCTAGCTTGAAGGTCAATAAAGACCTAGCAATAGTGGTAAGACCTGTTTAAAAGAGATTCAGATCCTTGTTAAACACCTGAAAACGTGTTAACACTCCTGACAACGGGTGATGCGATAAAATCACACTTGTCACCCTTATATTAGGAATTTTTCCAAACCCCTTATTTAGCGTAAATGATCAAGAGGAATCATGGCTAATAAACGTCGAACATGATGAACACATCAAAACATCCATTAGGATGAATACCTTCGGGCAAAGATGTATATATGAAAAAGATAGTTTTATTTCATAACTTCTTGTCAAGACAATGAACTATGAAATTTTCCGATCCAAAGAAATCATCGATTATGTTTTAAAATTTCCCTAGTGACGAGGCATCTATGTCATCAAAAAGTCCTTTGGAACAAGCCCTTGTGCTATATATAAAATGTCAGTACGACATTGACAGTCATGACTTATGTCCCTTGTCAAATAAATATGAAGGATTATATTCCGTTTAAACGCCAAAGATGGTTTATTTAAAAACCTAGACAAAACATAATCAAATAAATTAAATACTATCTATTGGCCTATATGGTTTATTTGCACCATGGCTATTTAATCATCAAATTCGACAATTCACTATAATTAAACCAATTATTACTACTTGGTTTGTAGCCTTCAAAGCTTCACCATGGCTGACTCCTCTGAAGCTCACAATCATCCAGTTGATCAGAATGATGATGCAAGACTGAACTTAACAAGCACCGAGTTACAGGCTATGATAGATACAACCGTAAACAACGCTGTGGACCGTGTGTTGAAGGATCATAAGCGAAAGTGCGATAATACCCCAAATAAAGGTTGTAAAAAGGGTAAGACCGGTTCAAACTATAACCCGTCCAAGCCAAATGAGGCAAAACCCAAATGTAAAACCTGCAAGAAGAGGCACTTCGGAAAATGCTTCTATGAACAGACCGGAGGATGTGGCATTTGTAAAGAAATGGATCACAAGACCCTTGAGTGCAAGGACTTGAAGGACGCCACATGCAATGGTTGCGGCGAGAAAGGGCACATAAAGACCCGCTGCCCAAAGAAGGCGACTAAAGGGAAATGCACTTTAGAGTCACAGGCTAGGCCTTGTGGAATTTGTAATAAGAAAGGGCACCAGACTTTGGAGTGCCAAGACATAAAGGACGCAACCTGCTATGGTTGCAATGAAATAGGGCACGTCAAAACAAATTGCGCAAATAAAACCAAGAAGCCTGGAAAGGCTAAGAAGACCAAAGCTGGAGGCTCTCAAATGGATGCTCAAGAGACTATTTTGGATGTCAATGTCACAACAGGTACTTCCATTATCAATAACGCTCATGCTAGAGTATTATTTGATTCAGGTTCAGATAAGTCTTTCATAGACAATAGATTTTGTAAATTATTAAATCTGCCTGTTAAAAACTCTAAGCGTTAAGTATAAAGTAGAATTGGCCGATGATACCTCAGAGACCGCTTCAGCAATATTAGATGGATGTTTTATATCCATTAGGAATCGTTCTGTTCCGCTGTCCTTGTTTCCATTAAAATAAGAGGGACTCGATATAGTGATAGGAATGGATTGGCCGTCTTGTAACCAAGCCCATATTTTGAGTAATAAGAAGCAAATAGTTATCAAAACTCCTTATGGTGAGCTTTTGGCAATTCAAGGAGACACATGGTACGAATTGCCTAAGCACTTGTTGAATTTGGTATTAATACCAAAGCTTCGAGTATGGAAAACTCAGAAGAGACAAACAATAGTGGCGATGCTAGAGATGCGACAAATGTTAATGATGCATCAAATGTGAACCCTAATGTTAATGGAGTTAATCTCCAGAGCTGTAATTAACGCAGCTGTTAGAAAGGCTATGAGAAAAAGTCATGAAAAGGTTCAAGAAGCCGGATGCTGCTTACTCTAAAAACTCACGTCGCTGCTCATAAGAAGAGCTTTATTCATACTTCAAATGCGAAGAATAGCTCGAACAAAATCATATATGGCAAGGAGCCCATTCCTTTTAGGATGTACTTAAAAGTACTTCGTCTCTTGGAAGTCAAGAGACTTCAATAGTAAAAAGGGGCCATCGATTGCAGGGAATTTTTGAATGAAGTAGAAACCATTAGGTGTATCAGCGGTTGTGCGGGAAAGGACACGGTGAAGTATGCATCACAGTCATTCGATGGCAATACCCTTAATTAGTAAGGACATTAATGAAGACCACAATAAAGATTTTTTTTACAATAAGGGATGGTCCAAGTTCTAAGGACCTTATTAGAAAAACCTATTATCCGCATCGAAATGGGAAAAGATGGAATAAGAATTTTCTGACTCACACCATAAAAGTTCTAGACTGTCAGCAGTATGTTGCAAATTTTAATTCATTGGCTGAAATAGTGCCCCATTCCATATTACCCAAAATCTAAGCTTAATGCAATAACTATTGGTGGTTAGTAACGGCAATAAGATGGCACATTAAGGTTTCAAAGCCTGCTCATTATAAATCCATTATGGATCTACCTCAGCTACTCACGTTATATAGATTAAGAAATAACCAGTCAAAGCTGAGACTGCCCTAAAATCTGTCAAAGATTTGGTAAGCTAAGTTTAAAAGGATTAAGAATGGAGGCATTTAACCCTCCTGATGAATGATTAGAGGCAGTTCACATTAATAATGACACCGAATATATCCCTTATTGTAATTTTATTGCTAAGAGTTATGTTGGGTTCAGATGCTGCTAAGTCTCTCATAAGACCATAAGCTTAGCAAACTTTTAGAATTTTTTCCCATAAGAAACCCAGATATTAAGTGTAAGGTAAAACTTACAAGCAAAAATCATAAGAACCATTTCTTCTGTTCCTGTCAGAAACCTTCAGTCGTAGAATTTTAGAAGTATCCTCTCTCTAAGAGGAAATGCGTCAGCATACATAGTTGATATCTCTTTGATCTCTATCGAGTGCGAATACCAGCCAGTATGATAAAAGCACCATATGAGGATTGATGTATCTTAATAAGCTCCACAGATTGCTTCCATGCCTGATCAGTATGGAGGTTTAATGCATGGAACCGCAAGGATATTCTAATGGTCATATGGTACTAAAGTCAACTAATGGTATTCAAAGAAGATATCCAGAATGGAATTATCCAAGTAAATGTTCCCGATTAAAGAATTTGTGGACTCGTAACATAAATGTGTCACCTATCTGACACAAACTATGATAGATAAATTGGAGCCTGAGAATTATAAAATCTCTGTAACCTCCATGTATCTTGATAATCTTCTCCAGAGATTACCCTGTTTACCTCCTGAGGCAAGTAGAGTTAAGATTTATACCTCATTTAGGGCTGTATTATTATGAAATCTCCAAGACGGCTAGCACCATCATTGGAAGAATTGAAACCTTGATTAAGTAAGTTTTAAAATAGAGGATTCATATAGCCTAACTCAATATTCTAAGAAATTCGGTATAGTTAATTAAGAAAGACGGTTCATTTTGCTTATGCATTGATTACCGCAACCCTAATTAGGCAACAATTAAGAATTGCCATCAGCTGCCCAGGATCGTCGATTTGTTCGACTAACGGCAAGGATTAGCTATTCCTTAAGATTAGTTTTAAGTAATGGTTGGAGTAAACATCTCACCTTAAATTAAGATTTTCTATAATAGTTGATATATAAGTATCAAGGCTGCTCCTTTGGAGACCTTGTATAGATGGAATGTTAAACATCTATTAGTAGACAGAAGATTGGTAAGTCCCATTTGTAACACCTGTGCCTCCACGGCCATCAAACAAATACCGAACCAATGAAATATTATATTTCATACTTGGGATTTGTAAAAATATGTGTATCATTTGTACATATCAATTTTTGTTCAATTTCAAACTCTAAATCGCTTTCTGGAAGGTTATACGCGCACCGATTCATAAATATAACCAGTTTAATGCAACAAACACTCCGGAATAGTGACATAGGCTTAACATACCTTAAATAACCTTTACATAACTTAGAAATAAGTTTTGAAGGCTTTGGTATGGCAAAAACAAGTTAAATCGCTTACAGGGACTAAATTTGACAAACTGTGAAAGTATGCCAATTTGAACTGTAAAAGGCATTCCGGAACATGTCCATAAGTTAAACATACCATAAATATCCTTTACATAGCTTAGAAATAGGCTTTGAGGGGTTCGGTGTGCTAAAATAAACTTTTGGGTCATTCAGGGACTAAAAGTGTCAAAAAGTGCACAAGTTTGCACTTTCGCGCATAACTTACGTTCTGAATACATCCGGACATCCAAAAATTTATGTAAGCACTAAAATATTTTATTTTAGTGTTTGGCATGAGAAAAATCCATTCGTCGCGTCATTTGGATCGTTTTTCGCGCTTATGCGCATTCCGTCGTGATTAACCGAACAACGCAACCGTACGGCCAAACGAACCGACATCAGAGATATTTTTGAGCATGTTTTGAGTTCCCTATACTTTAACTTCATTTTAGAGCCTTGAAATGAGGTTAACGGGGTTCAAACGCATCGAAAATAGCTTAAACGGGCTGCAGGGACCAAATCTGACATTCTGCCAAAAATGGTCCTTGCGCACCGCAACAAATATTTGTTACGGTGCGCAAGCAGTCTGCAGAACATCAGAAACTTGCAGAAACTTTGAATCTGGTCCATTCCACCTTGCACATGGTTTTGGGGCAATACCTTGGGCTCTAATGGTTTTCAAAAACCAGGGTTGTGAGGTGGAGGGTTGAGATTGAAGCACGATATTCGAGAAACGATCTTAACGGTTACCCGAAAACTATAAATACCCATCCACCCGCATTGCAAAACCCACTAGAATCTTGGTTTGAGAAGCTCTAAGTTGAAACCATTGTTTCATACCTGAGCTACTTGGATCGAGGTTAGCATTCGGGGACCCTTCGTAAGTATTCCTTCGTTCTTTTATTGCTTTTCGAGTCTTTTTGAGTCTGAAAGTCAAACTTTGTTTGACTTTCTGCGTTGATCAGTTTATGGTCAATGCGAAGTTCGTTTGAACTTCGCAACGTGATTGTAATCACGATGGTTATAGTCCCTTGGGACTATGCCTACTGATTACCACGTTGTCTAGGGTCGTAGGGTAAGCGATCTAATAAATCGCTTATACCTTCGAACCCGACCCATTTGGTCGATCATTAGGATCCGACCAAATACATTAGGTGACCATTAGGGAATAACCTTCCGAGGTTATACCTTATGGTCACGACGTTTAGTTAGTGGTATGATAGGTAGTTTATATGCCTTAGGTAAATTACCAGAATACCCTTTTCATGTATAATTGGTAATTAAGCATATGTAACCTAAACTTTTGTCACATAACTGATTATGTAACATGTTTAGGCATATAACACTTGTCATAGGACTAGTTAGACGTCCCGAACGCGTTTCACGCGCACGACGCGTTAAAGTAGCATAAGCTACCTTAATGGGTCGCGATGGGTCGAAAGCACTTAGATTAAGGTTTCATTTAGTATGTAGGCTTTGTTAAACCATATGACACGAGTCTCTATACTCGTTTGGTTTACGAACCCTCATTCTATCAGATCTTCCGATTTAGGTCCGGTTTATTAACATAGTTACCTATATTAGGTGCCGTTTGATATCCGCGATCTCTAGCATTGTTTGGTTGTTACTCAAGGACTACTGAGCAATCTCAAGTGAGTACATAGACCCCTCTTTTACTGTTTTCCAAACTGTTTTGGGGTGGAACACATGTGCCTACTTGTTACTTTCATGCTTCCCTGTTTTCACATCATATACTTGCTATGTTCATTAGTACATTTATAGTACATGATTTCATTGTTTTACATTACATTTTATGCTATGTATGTCCATTTAGTTCATACTTAGTACATCGTTTCACATCACATCACATGCTATGTATGTTCATTTATTGCATACTTAGTACATTTGTTTTCATCACATGCTTACATTTTGGTATGATATTTGGGTTGTTTACAATGGAACAATACATTCATTAACATTAGCTACGCCGTTCGTTAGTAGGTAGTGGTACCATAGGAATTGACAACTCCCGTTCCTGAAATCCTGGGTAGGTTTGGATTGGAAGGAATGACCGAATTCAATATACATAACTTAGATAAACCTTTAATTTGTTTAAGGGTTTATCGCCACAGTCTCAAGGCTTGGATGTATGCATTTTCACAACACCGCATAGATGTTCGTATCAGTATAGCATGCATTTCCACAGAACATAACTTTGATTTAAACCAAGTTTTACTTCAATACTATGTTCTTGTGCATATGGTTTAGTTGATACATTTCACTAGCCATACATATCATTTTGGTTACATATTACATGATTTACATTGATCATGCATTTCCACAGAACATAACTTTGATTTAAACCAAGTTTTACTTCAATACTATGTTCTTGTGCATATGGTTTAGTTGATACATTTCACTAGCCATACATATCATTTTGGTTACATATTACATGATTTACATTGATCATGCATTTCCACAGAACATAACTTTGATTAAAACCAAGTTTTACTTCAATACTATGTTCTTGTGCATATGGTTTAGTTGATACATTTCACTAGCCATACATATCATTTTGGTTACATATTACATGATTTACATTGATCATGCATTTCCACATAACATAACTTTGATTTAAACCAAGTTTTACTTCAATACTTTGTTTTGTGCATTTCATCTATGGTTTAGTTGATGCATTTCACTAGCCATACATATCATTTTGGTTACACATTACATGGTTTACATTTGACACATAAACACTTTTGACATTGGTTATACATTACATGATTTACATCTTGACATAAATATTTTAACATATTATTTCAATACATTTGGAAGTTGGTTTAAACATAGACATCTTACATTGTTGGTTTGGTTTGAGTAAGTGATTTAATTAACGAGGCGTGTGTAATATGATACAAGCATGGTGGATACGCCGCTGGTACTTCCTATATATAAGTGATTGTATGGTATTACATATCGTTGAGTTATTTGAAATCATTTCAATTTAGACATATAACATTTTATATAAATAACATACTTTTCACAATACATTGTTTTACAAACAACTTATCTTATACAAACTCATTTTACATGGTTATTCATTTAACCATGCATTATTCTCTTATTTATACGTATCATCTGAACTTATTGTTTTTCAAATGATTTAAAAAGACAAAGCAAATTACAAGGTTCATGACTAAACATTTTCTTAAACAGAAGTCATGAATCTTATTTTCACAAAACCTATGTACTCGCCGGCATTTTTATGCTGACGTACCTATTTTCACATGTGTTTCAGGAAATGAAGCATAGGATTGATCAAGATACACTTAGGCGGACATGGGCCTTAGTGACAATAAAAGATGCAAGACTAGTTATTTATGTTATGTTTCTTTGATTGTCAAGGCATTGTAACTACTTTAATAAATAAAACAATATTTCAATTTCCATGTGTTATGAAACAATGATTCTGTTACAACACTCCCCGATGTTTCCGCCACGTTTTGTTGTTTTGCGTGGTCGGGGTGTGACAGAAAAGTTGGTATCAGAGGTCATGGTTATAGGGAATTAGGTTATTAGTAATACTTGGACCTAGTCTATAACCTTTCTAGGACCCTAACGCGAGTTTACTTGTGTTTAGTCATAAAACAATATTGTCACCTATCCTTAGGCGACAACCACAACAAGAACATAAATTTCAAAACCGCTTTGAAAACTAATCATCTGTTCTAGGATGATTGATTACTAGGTTTTGAACCCTCTATTGTAAGGTTTTGAACTCTCTATTATATGGTTTTGAACCCCTTTGAGTTTTCAAAACCTCGTCAAGGTTTTGGGTTTTAAATAATGTGAACACGTGCAAACTGGAAGGGTGAATGCCTGTATTCTGGGTTTTCTGTCTAGGCAAGCACTTCGTATACATCTCATCAGACGCGAGACCAGTTGTGCTTACCTGGGAATTCTTGGGATGAGTGTTCACTTATAGGCGAGCATGTCTTCGCGATACATTATTTTTGACCCATTTACTTTAATTTGTCACCATCTCATTTGTTTGTCTTAGGTAACAAACAAATGATCACAATTTTCATTCGTTACCATTCTGTATTGATTTTCCAATAAACCTTTCACTTGTTTCTTCCTATGTCTTTCATTTTCTTCTAGAATGTCTATTTCTCTCAGCACTGGACAAATGTCCGAGCGAACAGCCAAATTTGCCCAGCAAATAGGCGAAGTGATTCAGAAGACTGTGGATCTAGGCATTGCCATGGCTCGTCTCAACAATGAAGCCTCTCGTCTCGACAATGAAGCCACTCAAGAGCCACCAAAGGAAGCAGAAGTCAAGCCAGCACCAAAATCAAGGAAGCGTAAGGCTTCAAGGAAACCCGCAGCGGTTACACCTAATCAAGCGGGACCTAGCCAAGTGGCAAGGCCACCAGCTAGGAAGCCATACTTAGGAACTGCTCCTAGGTGCAAGCGATGTAACTGTCATCATTCAAACCTCATACCCTGCTTCAAATGTACCTACTGTGGACGGCGGGGACATTTGATTAACACATGCCGCTTTGCTGTCCAAAACAAAGCTGCTATAAACCTTGCTGCTACCCAACTCCAAGTCAACCCTACTCAAGCTCGTTTTTCGTCTGGTACTTGCTACAACTGTGGCGAGACGAGCCATTTCAGGAACAACTGCCCGAAGATTTTCAGTGCAAATCCAACCCTTGGATGAGCATTTGGCTGAACAAAGGATGTTGCTGTCTTATGCTTTTGTTCTTTTGTTATCCTTGTAATGTGAAACAATCTGTTTGTTTATAAATAAAAGTTGTTGTTCACAATTCTGATATACAAGTATAGTTACATGTGTGTATGGCATTCCCCTATAATACCTACATTAAGGAACTATGTTCCTTACAAACTACTCTTGTGATTTCTCTCTTTCAAATGATCGCTCATGATTCCCTCAAAAATTTTAAGTACTCGTTTCATTCTAAGAAACAAAGTACAGAAAATAAAGTGACATTATGAGTGATCATGCTTCTGCACATCTGTGCCTTTGAATCCTTGGTTAGATAACTAAGGATATTTTCAAATCTCATACCCATTAAGTTTTGATTTTTCAACATACACAGTACAAGTATTTCATAAACATTGGCTATACTTTCAAAAACAACCTTCATAATTTCAAAATGTTTCATATAGTCTGAAAACAATATTAACACAGTACATTTTCTTATCAAGTGCATGATTTCGAAAAACATCATTCATTTTTTTCAAAAACCTTATACATAATTTCAAAATTCATCTCGCATGATTTTAAAACATTTTTATAAATATACTTACCTAGTACACCTACTTTATGATTTCAAAAGTATTATATATAAGGTTTCAAAAACGTTAAACACATTTTTCTTAAAAGAACCCCATGCATAGTTTTCAAAAATATTTTCCTCATACATTGACTTAACCTTCAAATTCTGCTTCATATGTCGCCTTGACATATCTAGCATCTCAACTTCATAAGCATTTTTACTTCATGTTTTGACATAAGCACGTCCAGTGCAAGGTTTCAAAACATCTTCAACTTCTAAAATCCATATGGGATCTTTTTATCTTCACATTTAGACCCTTGTGGATGATCATCATTCAAATCAGAGTCCTTAATTGGATTCCTTATGTACCTGAATTCGAACATTTCGGTTCCTTATAATCGAAATCGAATTTCTCTTTTAAAAATCTTTCTATCTTTATAGATAGATTCTTGTAAATGTTTAAAGTGCCAAATGAAATCCACGAGATGGATTCCTATTGTACTTTAAATGCATGTGCTCTGTCAACAAAACAAATTAACAAATAAACAATCTTTGTGGTTATACGACTATGTGTTTATTCATCTTATGTTTTCTTTTTTGCATTTTGTGTTTTTATACTCTGGATATTCGTTATCCAAATCCTCGCAGGATCTTTCATATCTCCATATGAGGGATTCGTAGCAGGGTAGTCAAAAGGTGCTACCTTAAATCCTTAATGGGCTTCTATGTAAGAGTTAAGACCCTTGGATTATAGTACCACTCCATGATTCATAAGAGACCCTTTTAGTGGTCTAGTCAAAAGGATTGATTCACAATTTGGTGAAAGAACGACATCTAGTGATGTAGCTGAACAGACTCCTTGATAGTCTATTTAGATCATTTATTGATTTAATTAAAAGGACTCTATGGCGGTCTAGTCACACTCATCACAGGATTGTTCATTTGGTTTTCCCCTACACATTATAAAATAGACTGTGTGAACTGTGCAAGGAATTGTCTGATTATGGACGCGTACATAATTATGAAATTTAGTGCACAGAAACCCAGTAAGGTTTATTATGTGTAAGAACCGATAGTGACAACAATAACAAAATGAGAACGATGTAATGGAGGCACGGTGGACGCACCAATGACGCTTCATATACTTGTATATAAGTGTCCCTCTTACATTGCAAGCATAATGTTATTAAGGTTACTAGAAGTTCAGAACCCTAACCAATGTTGTTCGATCTTTTCAACTTCATGTTTTAAACTCTCACAAGTTTCCTCTAAATAAATTTCGGGACGAAATTTCCTAAAGTAGGGGAGACTGTAACACCTGTGCCTCCACGGCCATCAAAAAAATACCGAACCAATGAAATATTATATTTCATACTTGGCATTTGTAAAAATATGTGTATCATTTGTACATATCAATTTTTGTTCAATTTCAAACTCTAAATCGCTTTCTGGAAGGTTATACGCGCACCGATGCGTAAATATAACCAGTTTAATGCAAAAAACACTCCGGAATAGTGAAATAGGATTAACATACCTTAAATAACCTTTACATAACTTAGAAATAAGTTTTGAAGGCTTTGGTATGGCAAAAACAAGTTAAATCGCTTACAGGGACTAAATTTGACAAACTGCGAAAGTATGCCAATTTGAACTGTAACAGACATTCTGGAACATGGCCATAAGTTAAACATACCATAAATATCCTTTACATAGCTTAGAAATAGGCTTTGAGGGGTTCGGTGTGCTAAAATAAACTTTTGGGTCATTCAGGGACTAAAAGTGTCAAAAAG
The DNA here is from genome assembly GCA_030545235.1 of Helianthus tuberosus. NCBI lineage: Eukaryota > Viridiplantae > Streptophyta > Magnoliopsida > Asterales > Asteraceae > Helianthus > Helianthus tuberosus. The sequence goes on from JARYGA010028540.1 coordinate 29,482, forward strand.
TGCACAAGTTTGCACTTTCGCGCATAACTTACGTTCTGAATACATCCGGACATCCAAAAATTTATGTAAGCACTAAAATATTTTATTTTAGTGTTTGGCATGAGAAAAATCCATTCGTCGCGTCATTTGGATCGTTTTTCGCGCTTATGCGCATTCCGTTGTGATTAACCGAATAACGCAACCGTACGGCCAAACGAACCGACATCAGAGATATTTTTGAGCATTTTTTGAGTTCCCTATACTTTAACTTCATTTTAGAGCCTTGAAATGAGGTTAACGGGATTCAAACGCATCGAAAATAGCTTAAACGGGCTGCAGGGACCAAATCTGACATTCTGCCAAAAATGGTCCTTGCGCACCGCAACAAATATTTGTTACGGTGCGCAAGCAGTCTGCAGAACATCAGAAACTTGCAGAAACTTTGAATCTGGTCCATTCCACCTTGCACATGGTTTTGGGGCAATACCTTGGGCTCTAATGGTTTTCAAAAACCAGGGTTGTGAGGTGGAGGGTTGAGATTGAAGCACGATATTCGAGAAACGATCTTAACGGTTACCCGAAAACTATAAATACCCATCCACACCCATTGCAACACCCACTAGAATCTTGGTTTGAGAAGCTCTAAGTTGAAACCATTGTTTCATACCTGAGCTACTTGGATCGAGGTTAGCATTCAGGGACCCTTCGTAAGTATTCCTTCGTTCTTTTATTGCTTTTCGAGTCTTTTCGAGTCTGAAAGTCAAACTTTGTTTGACTTTCTACGTTGACCAGTTTATGGTCAATGCGAAGTTCGTTTGAACTTCGCAACGTGATTGTAATCACGATGGTTATAGTCCCTTGGGACTATGCCTACTGATTACCACGTTGTCTAGGGTCGTAGGGTAAGCGATCTAATAAATCGCTTATACCTTCGAACCCGACCCATTTGGTCGATCATTAGGATCCGACCAAATACATTAGGTGACCATTAGGGAATAACCTTCCGAGGTTATACCTTATGGTCACGACGTTTAGTTAGTGGTATGATAGGTAGTTTATATGCCTTAGGTAAATTACCAGAATACCCTTTTCATGTATAATTGGTAATTAAGCATATGTAACCTAAACTTTTGTCACATAACTGATTATGTAACATGTTTAGGCATATAACACTTGTCATAGGACTAGTTAGACGTCCCGAACGCGTTTCACGCGCACGACGCGTTAAAGTAGCATAAGCTACCTTAATGGGTCGCGATGGGTCGAAATCACTTAGATTAAGGTTTCATTTAGTATGTAGGCTTTGTTAAACCATATGACACGAGTCTCTATACTCGTTTGGTTTACGAACCCTCATTCTATCAGATCTTCTGATTTAGGTCCGGTTTATTAACATAGTTACCTATATTAGGTGCCGTTTAATATCCGCGATCTCTAGCATTGTTTGGTTGTTACTCAAGGACTACTGAGCAATCTCAAGTGAGTACATAGACCCCTCTTTTACTGTTTTCCAAACTGTTTTGGGGTGGAACACATGTGCCTACTTGTTACTTTCATGCTTCCCTGTTTTCACATCATATACTTGCTATGTTCATTAGTACATTTATAGTACATGATTTCATTGTTTTACATTACATTTTATGCTATGTATGTCCATTTAGTTCATACTTAGTACATCGTTTCACATCACATCACATGCTATGTATGTTCATTTATTGCATACTTAGTACATTTGTTTTCATCACATGCTTACATTTTGGTATGATATTTGGGTTGTTTACAATGGAACAATACATTCATTAACATTAGCTACGCCGTTCGTTAGTAGGTAGTGGTACCATAGGAATTGACAACTCCCGTTCCTGAAATCCTGGGTAGGTTTGGATTGGAAGGAATGACCGAATTCGATATACATAACTTAGATAAACCTTTAATTTGTTTAAGGGTTTATCGCCACAGTCTCAAGGCTTGGATGTATGCATTTTCACAACACCGCATAGATGTTCGTATCAGTATAGCATGCATTTCCACAGAACATAACTTTGATTTAAACCAAGTTTTACTTCAATACTATGTTCTTGTGCATATGGTTTAGTTGATACATTTCACTAGCCATACATATCATTTTGGTTACATATTACATGATTTACATTGATCATGCATTTCCACAGAACATAACTTTGATTTAAACCAAGTTTTACTTCAATACTATGTTCTTGTGCATATGGTTTAGTTGATACATTTCACTAGCCATACATATCATTTTGGTTACATATTACATGATTTACATTGATCATGCATTTCCACAGAACATAACTTTGATTTAAACCAAGTTTTACTTCAATACTATGTTCTTGTGCATATGGTTTAGTTGATACATTTCACTAGCCATACATATCATTTTGGTTACATATTACATGATTTACATTGATCATGCATTTCCACAGAACATAACTTTGATTTAAACCAAGTTTTACTTCAATACTTTGTTTTGTGCATTTCATCTATGGTTTAGTTGATGCATTTCACTAGCCATACATATCATTTTGGTTACACATTACATGGTTTACATTTGACACATAAACACTTTTGACATTGGTTATACATTACATGATTTACATCTTGACATAAACATTTTAACATATTATTTCAATACATTTGGAAGTTGGTTTAAACATAGACATCTTACATTGTTGGTTTGGTTTGAGTAAGTGATTTAAGTAACGAGGCGTGTGTAATATGATACAAGCATGGTGGATACGCCGCTGGTACTTCCTATATATAAGTGATTGTATGGTATTACATATCGTTGAGTTATTTGAAATCATTTCAATTTAGACATATGACATTTTATACAAATAACATACTTTTCACAATACATTGTTTTACAAACAACTTAACTTATACAAACTCATTTTACATGGTTATTCATTTAACCATGCATTATTCTCTTATTTATACGTATCATCTGAACTTATTGTTTTTCAAATGATTTAAAAAGACAAAGCAAATTACAAGGTTCATGACTAAACATTTTCTTAAACAGAAGTCTTGAATCTTATTTTCACAAAACCTATGTACTCGCCGGCATTTTTATGCTGACGTACCTATTTTCACATGTGTTTCAGGAAATGAAGCATAGGATTGATCAAGATACACTTAGGCGGACATGGGCCTTAGTGACAATAAAAGATGCAAGACTAGTTATTTATGTTATGTTTCTTTGATTGTCAAGACATTGTAACTACTTTAATAAATAAAACAATATTTCAATTTCCATGTGTTATGAAACAATGATTCTGTTACAACACTCCCCGATGTTTCCGCCACGTTTTGTTGTTTTGCGTGGTCGGGGTGTGACACCATTTATCAGGATCTGAAAGTTTCCTTGGAAACAACGAATAAGATCAAACAAATCCATAATCATCTGTAAGTGGCCAGTATTCGGCAGAAAATCAAGGATTAATGAAAATAGCAAACCTCCTAAGTTCTTGTTAAGGAATAAGGTTTAACAAAGATATCACCCTAGAAGGGTGTGCCAATTTGTTAATTATTAGGCTAGTTGAGCTCTGAATATATAGAATCATTCGAAGAAATCGAATGTATCAAGATCAAATAGCTTATAAGCTAAACCCTATTTAAGGAACTCGGCGGAGCACGCAATTCATTACACACTAATGATTTAAGAATGTGTTTCACCAATAAGTCGAGAAGCATTATCCCATAATGATATGCAGATTTATGATATGATGAGAAACCTGTATCGACTGAAGATCGACAGGTTAAGATGCTCCAAAAGGGATACATGTACCTATTATGGAGGTCAACTTGGGAGCTTGGAAAGACTCCAAATATGCTATAGAAGTTAAGTCCATTATGCAACAAAAAGTACTTCCATCAATTTAACAAATCTCGAGGTCGAGATTTCTTTTAAGGGGGTGAGGATGTAACACCTCGGAAAAATCACGTCCAATGATGTATTGACACGTGTAATAAACCCTAATGAAGCCAAACACTGAAATTAAGGGATAAATTTTTCGAAAATAAAAAAACATTGATTATGAAAGAACTGGAAGTATTAACATACTTAAAATAAGTTTCTAAATAACCTTTTACGGTTTTATATTCACAAATGAGCCACTTGTTGATCGAGTGTAGCCGTTTGCGTAATTAATTGAAAGTTTGCGCAATAAAGGGTTAAAAGTGTCAACATGTTAATTCTTACCTTAGAGTTACCTTTTAACAAACTGAGAGCTTCATGATATTTGATTATACTCTCGGGAATGCCAACTATTGGCCGTCTAAGGTTTTTATGCCTATAAGTAAAGTTACGCGCAATTTTGCAAGTTAGAGGGGCTAAAAGTGTCAATATGTTTAATTATACCTATGAATGACCTTTTAGCGAACCCAAAGCATCGTGATGTTTAATAATACTTTCAAGAATGTCTAGTATGGACTAGATGAGGCTTCAATGCTATTAAATGATGAGATGCGCAAGTTTGCGCAATAGAGGGACCTAAAGCGTCAACTTTTGAATCTACGCCTTTCGGTGACCATTTAAGCAAACAGGAGTGTAGTAATATTTAAGTATATGCTTGGGAATGCCCATTATGGGCCATGGAAGGCTTGGATGTCAGTAAACAACATTTCGCGCGACTTTGTGCGATTAAAGGACTAATCGCGTCAAACTGCAAAAGTATGCCGATTCGTATGGTAACGGACCTTCCAGAATATGACCATGAGTTAATCATGCCCTAATTATCCTTTATATAGCTTAGATATAGGCTTAGAGGTGTTTGGTGCGCAAAAATAAACTTTTAAGTCATGCAGGGACTAAAAGTGTCAAAAAGTGCACAAGTTTGCATTTTCGTTCATATTTCACAATCTAAATATATCCGGACACCCAAAAATTTATGTAAGCACTAAAATATTTCATTTTAGTGTTTGGCTTGATAAAATTCCATTCGTCGTGTCGTTTGGATCGTTTTTCGCGTCCGTCCGCGTTTCGTCGTAATTAACCGAACAACGTGACCGTACGACCAAACGAACCGACATCCGATATATTTTTGAGCATGTTTCATGTTCCCCATGTTTAGGGATCATTGTAGAGCCTTAAAAATGATTTAACGGGCCTTAGATGTGTCAGAAAGGACATTTGGAAATGCAGGGGCCAAAACTGTCAACAAATGAAAGTATGCATGTGCTGTACTGGTCCTTACGGACCGTATGCACTGACCCTTACGGTCCGTAAAGCCCCACCCGACCAGCAGAAAGCTGTTTCCAGCTGTTCCAGCTATTTGTGGGTGTTGCAAATGGTTTTCTAAGCAATCTATGGGCTACCATGGTTTTGCAAATCAGTGGGTTAGAGGTGTACGATCCAGATCAAAGCTCGTTTATCGATGAACGATCTTAACGGTTCCAAAAAATATATAAATACCCCACCTCATTTCCTTCAAACCCACACTTGAATTCTGAATTCTCTAAGTTGGGGACCTTGCTCTTCATACCTGAGAGTTTGGGATCAAACCTCCTAGCTTGGACCCTTTGTAACTGTCCTTTCGTGCTTAGTTTAAATTTCTAGCGTTGTAGCCGAAAAGTCAAGCGTTTTGATGAACGCTTTGACTTTTAAGCGGTTGAGCCATTGTTCGTAATGAACATGGCTACGTGACCGTAATTAGTAGGTGTTAAACCCTCAAAATGGCACCTCATAATTACCACGTTTACTTAGTTTGATTGTCGGGTCAAATAAAAGTCAAACGGGTTTGTTTTAAATAAAATTCATAACTATTAATATAGAAGTCATAAAAATCAGTTTTCTCACTTTAATAACTTGGTAATTATTAGTTGAACATGTCTAAGCATGTTCAACCCGACAAATCTAAGTATAGGCTCGGTTTGGAACCGAAAGTCGCAAAGGTTGACTTTTGCTTTGACTTTCAGTTCTGACCCGATTTAGCTTAGTTTAGATATGCCTTAGGATTCCTTTAGGACCAGGTTATAGGTTAGTATAACCCTCTGAGGTTATACAACGTGGATCCTTAGTTATCCTATTCAATTACATGTTTCCGTTATATGCTTAAATGTTGACCATTATGCCCTTTTGACCCTAAAATGAGAATTTTGGAAATGTGAGAGGACAATAATCTTTATTACTGATTTATAAACTTGTCCCTAAAATTTGACATCAGTTTGAGGTCTAGATTAGGAGTTATGCTCAATAGCGTAATTAGAAAGCTTTTATTAATTAAACGGCGTAATTGGTTTATAGCCTATCTAAACCCAATTTTTAATATCAAACTTTTTACCTGCTGATATAAAATAATATTTTGGGATTTTTGAAGATTTTTATTTATTTTTAGGCTGAGCATAACTTAGAGTTCTAAGCTTGATTCGGTAATTGCCGGTTTTGCCCTTTTGGGCTATAAAATGAGTTCTACAAATCCTTTTGACCTTAAACCTTTTTCTACTGATCTAATATGATAAATAAAATATTTTGACCCTTCTGGAATAATAAAAATATCAGCTTTCCTTTGAAAACCCGGAAATGACTCCAAATCGCCTTTTTAAGCGTTTTTAACGCATAGTATGTACTAAAACTATTTTAAACATATAAGGTTTGATACCTACTGATATTTTCAGTAAATCCTTATATATTAATAGTAAGTAAAATTTTTAAACTCAGAATTCTAATTTTGACCTTTAAAGCTTATGTGAAATTACCAAAATGCCCCTTCGGTGCATAGTTTGGTTATAATTAATAAATTACACATATGTGTAATACCCTACTGATATAACTTATTAAATTAAGTATTTTTACTGATTAAATTAGACCTGAAACTCAGATTTATATTAAACCTCTTTTATAACCTTTTAAATGACCAAAATACCCCTACGGGGCATAAATTGGTTTTAAATTCGTTTTGGGCATAATGGAAGGTATCCTACTGATATCACAACATATTTAAGGCATATTAACTTAGGAAATCTGTATATGACTCTTTTGGTTACCGGTTACGCACTTTTCGCGTTCGGATCGGCTTATGTAACTAGTTTGCATAAATTAGCCGAAACGGGTCAAACCTTGTCATTTTATCTCAAAATCCAAAATGTGCTTAGTTTACCCTTATTACACAAGTATACAAGCTTGTCCGGTCTAAACCACATTGTAATCCGATTCTCGCTTAATCATGCATTCTGAACCGTATCCTCTTTTAAAACTAACCGGTCTAAGCATAGGCTTAATTAAGACCCGTTAGGAATCTAATAGGTTATTAAAAACCTTCGTTCCAGATTTAGAAGCCCAGTAAAAGCTATCTGTACTTGCCTGGTGGTATACGGCTGGGATAAATTGAATTTAAAATTTGCTCAGGTAAATACTCTTAACTTATTTCCCCCTATACGGGCTTGGGATACGGTACTATAAAAGTACCGCTTGGTCGGGTGTGTAGTCATTTAAATCGGATTGTGATTAGTGTATTTACATGACCCGTTTAATATGTATTATTTGGTGTATGGCCTTTGGGGGTTAAATGACCATGTCCCGGATATCCTTGGCATCATTCAAAGAAATGGCCACGACCTAAGCACGGGGTGTAGGTGTACACCTGACAGATGCATTATGTAAAAACTGGTAATCCACTTAAAGGAAGTAGTCCTTGTGGGCATTATACCTGTGGCGTGTCAGTTAATCTAGACCGGCCCTACAAACCGGCCCTGACGGACGACAAATAAGTAAAACTGTATACAAGATTATATACAAATAATTATACCAAGTTATAAAAAGTTTTTGTGCCATGTGCATTCAAATTAATTTTCAAACTCTTTTCAAAATGAGTCAGTTAAGTTGTATTTACCAGTGTAAACTGACGTATTTTCCAAAAAGGCTAAGTGCAGGTACTATACGTAATAGGCTGGCTACTCCAGGCATCAATAATCAAGTCTCGCAAGCTCTAGATATTAAAGTCTGTTGAAAAGTGTTATGTTTCTATTTTAGATCCGCCTGTGGATCCATCTTATATTCCGTTGTAATATTTGATATTACTTTTGAATCGGTTTGTAATATATTTTATCTTTGCTTCCGCTGTGCATTAAAATTGTGTTGTTTGACCATGATGATATCAACTACGTCACGATACTCCCCACCGGGCCCACCGGTAATACGTGGAAATATCGGGGTGTGACAATGGTGCTATGTTCAAAGTTTTTCTGTAATTACATACACGTTTATGATTGTTATGACACATAAATAAACATATTTACTGACATGTTAATAGTGTTGTCAAAGTTACATATTATGGTACCAATTAAGCAACAATTAGAAAATGTATCAATAAGTTTCAAAGTAGCTCTTGTTGTACACCCATATTGATGACACGTTCTTCAAGAAGGTGAGATAACATTTTAGATGTGTTAGATAGTATTAACTTATAGGGTCATATTATTGTTTTATATGATAAACTTGAGAGTAAATTACAACCGGTGTCCTTTAACTAAAGATATTACAGGCTCCGTCCTTTATGTTATCAGTTTTTAACACCCTATGTCCTTTAGTGCTAACCTAGTTTATTTTTTTGGTTAAGTCTTACCATATGCCTCTCATATGAGGGCAACATGGTCTTTTCATCTAAATTCTACATTTAAAAACTAAATAAATAATCTCATAAAACCATATCCAAAAAACCATCTAAAAAACTAAATAAACTAGCTGAAATAGGAAAAAAAAATAATTACACGACCATGATCGGGCTTTAAAGTAACCGGAAATTACCTTGAAGATGTGACGGGACTATGCGATTTAGGAGCATAATGCATCTATCTTGTTTGTTCTTTGAATATTTTGAATGTTAAAGGTGTTCGGTTTATAAAGTTTATAAGTGATGGATTGGTATTAAATGTGCATGTACTTTTAAAAATTCGAATGTATATAATGTCTTATAAAATGTCTCATCTTTGTTCGACATTTAATAAAATAATGTATAGAGGAATAGGAATAATCAACTGCTGTTATGAGATGGTTTTTAGAGATTATTTATTTAGTTTTTAAATGTAGAATTTAGATGAAAAGACCATGTTGCCCTCATGTGAGAGGCACATGGTAAGACTTAACCAAAAAATTAAACTAGGTTAGCACTAAAGGACATAGGATGTTAAAAACTGATAACATAAAGGACGGAGCCTGTAATATCTTTAGTTAAAGGACACCGGTTGTAATATGATACAAACGTAAAGGACACCGGTTGTAATTTACTCTAAACTTGAGGTACTTAAGTGAAATTATATCATCTATATAATGTACCCGTATCATTCCATTTCATTTATGAAAAATACAATTCATTTCCTCATTCATGGTATCAAGCCATTCCTTGAGTGGTTCAGTTTCTTCCCATCCCTTTCTCTCCCTCCCTTTCTGTGATCTTTTCATCTCCTTCTTTTTCCTAAACTTCTTATCTCACTTTTTTTGTTGTTTTTTATTCATGCTTCTTCTTTTAGCCCTTTTCATCATCTCAATCATTCACCTTCATGGCTTCTTCCTCAAATACAATACTCTCCATATGTGATGTGGAAGGTTCTCAAACAGCTCCCCCATTGATGATTATCAACAATGATAAGCAGGTTGATAACCCAGATTTTATCACTTGGGTTCAAGGTGAACATCAAGCTATAATCCTCCTCAACGCCTCCTTGACCGAAGAGGCGTTAGCCGTAACCGTTGAGTTAACTACATATCAGGACATGTGGGTTGCCCTTGAGGCGACCTTCTGTAATACCTTGGTTGAGCATGTACAAAACTTGCAAGATAACCTAGGTGCTCTAAAAAGGGTGACAAATCGGTGGCCGAGTACGTTCGCGCGTTTAAGGGTATTTTTGTTCAACTCCATCTTGTCAGTCATTGGGTGGACACAATGGATCAGCTTCATTGGTTCTTATATAGCCTTCGAACATCGTTTGAAAGCATTTCCACTACTATTCGATCGGCCCATCCAGTTCCCAACTTTGTTGATCTTCTTGCCAGCGTGGAAAGTCATGAAATGTTTGTTAAAAAACTTACACTCAGAAGCATCATCGACTCCTACTATTGCTTTTTTGGCCCAGCCATCAAGGCCCAATAACAATATCTTTCATGGTAACAATTTAGCAGGTTCATCAAATTACTAGTCTAGAAATCCTACGACTCATTTCCGGCCCAATCAAGCTATCAAGAACAACTTTCGGGGGCATAACACATTTCAAGGGTCGAACAGGAACAATTTTGGAGGACAAAATTATAAATTCAAGGCCTCCCACTTGTCAACTATGTCGCAAAATCAGGCATTTTGCATCTCAGTGTTGCCATCTCGCCTCTTATGTCACATCAGCCCAACTTCCCGATGATTAACTTGCTCAAGCCTTTCATGCCCAATGCACTATAAACTCGACCATTCCTGATTGGACATCCGACACAGGTGCTTCCACACATATGCTTCCAACAGATGTTTCCCTTCATAATTCTACCCTTGACTCAAGGTAACAAAAATGTTTATTTTGTAAATGGTCAATCGTAACTAATTTCACATATCAGTAACACTTAATTACTTGGAAATATTGATCTTAATAACGTTTTAGACGTTCCACATCTCACAGAAAACCTTCTTTCCATTGGTAAATTTGCTGAAGATAATCCTGTTGATGTCGTGTTTTCTAATCCTTACTTTTATATTCAGGACTGTTAAACCAAGCAAACACTAGCCTGGGGTGTCGTGTGGATAGCCTCTATGTTCTTAGGAACTCTCATCAAGTCGATGTGTCCAATCAATCGTGTCCAAAAGCTTCTTTTGAACTATGGCATTCCCGACTTGGGCATGTTAATTTTGAGAGAACGTGTTTGGATCGATTCTGATGTTCCTTTGATTGCGTATATCTTGTATCTTGTGCGGAATCCAAGTACGAGAGTGGATTGAACAAGAACAAGTAATTATAATCTGGTTTCTATTGATTGATTTGAATTACAATACCACGAAACCCCTTTGACAGAGTTTCCCCTCCCTAGCCAAAGTTCTGTACAAATGAATAAGACATAACACTCCTATATATAGAGTTCTAGATCCGCACCAGTCTCTAAACATAGATGGACTTATAGTTGCGGACCTACCTAGTGCAGACCTACCAAACCGTGCGGATCTACTAGCCTATGCGCGTATCAGCTTCATGTGCGGATCCACCTTGAAACCCAAGATATGCTGGATCAACATGCTTGATTCGTGCGGATTGCCTTGAATATCTTGTGCGGATGTACCATATAAGAATACCTTTTAAACCCTAGTCTTGTCTCATCTGATAGCTACGATACATGATTGACGGAAGCGATAGAAATATGAACTCACATACTCCCCCTTAGATATTGTTGCAGTCAATCTCGTAGCTAGACTCTATCAATCTCTGAGTCTTCAAGAAGCTTTGACATTTCAGAATCACAGACTCCCCTTTGCATCCTAAATCTTCAACTCCCCCTTTCGACAGACTCTTTCTCCAGGCTCCCCCTTGCTTTAAGCTTTCGAGATCTCAATCTAGCTCTCCAAAAATTTTACAATTAAAAACACTTGTAAGATATTATTTCAATTTCAGAATCAGAAACCTGGCTCTCTCTAAATTTTATTTTACAATTTAAAATTGTTTGAGGTCTTCAGGATTATTAACTTGGCTCAAAACACAGATATTTTGACATTAAACACCAAACTTGTGAATTCAGGATTAATACCTGACTCTACTCCCCATATCAAATAACTTTATATTTGACGTTAAAGCATCCAATCTCATAAACCCTCACAGATAATCAAGTTCAATTTAATGATCTTGAATTATCTGATTATCAACCAAATCCAAATTAATGACCTTGGAGGCAATTCACAAACTGTTTTTGATTTTTCATTAAAAACCTCAAGTTTCAAATTAATGAACTTATTATTTTCTAAGACAAGATCAGCATACTTTTAGATTTTGAAACTCAGCTTTCCAACATCATTTGTCAAAACATAAAGTGAAACAAAATCTTTTTGTACTTTTACAAACTTTATGCTAAAACACACCTAAAATCTTTTTGTGATTTTGTCTAAAATGAAATGCAATAATGAAATATTTACAGACATGTTTTTGTTGAGTTTGCGTCAGAGGATCATATCAGATTATGACAAATCACTAGCACCGTTGATCTATATAAACTTTAAGTTTTAAACGACTCACTTAGATTGTTGGTATACTGATCCACTTAAATTTTCACACAAATTTCAATCGATTCAAAATACGAGATTAGTATTTTAAGAACTTATCTTAATCGCGCGTCCCACCTTAGAATATACTCCCGCATCAAGATTCCCTAGATTTAGTCTTACAAGTGAATATACCTAAATGATATATGTCTTTGGGTTAGTGCGAAGCCTTGAGAGCTCATGTTAGAACTTCCGTTCAGTCAAAGATATAAAGGCTCGACTTAAGGTGTGTTCCATTTAGGAATCTTCTTTACAACTACACTTGATATATATTTTTTGTTATTTTCTCAATTTTTGTGCAGAGGGAAAGTTTTAAGCGCGAAAGCATTATACGAGGTCTAGGCCATTGCTGATGCAAAATCAGAAGACCAAATATAATACCCCAGATATCAATAAGTATAAAGACCTAATATCTCAGAATCAGACAACCTCTCAAACGAAATTTTGAAGTACTAAGTCCATATATCCGAGAGATGTTCCCCACGAGATAAGAAAATTATTGATTTAGGTTTATATCTCGAAATAAATTTACTAGATGTGTAAAAACCTACTGGCATATCATCAGTGACCGTTTATCACATTTTGACTTTCCAATTCTTTAGCACGCCGTGATTGTCTTACTGATGTACTATCATTTCCTCCTTTTACACAAAATTCTTTTCAATTTTATGTTTTCGGCTTTTTCAAATTTTCAAATTTTCAATAGTTTTTGTATTTTCTAAAATTTTTACTCCCCCTGAAACCCAAAACATTTTAAAGAAAATTTGACAACCCGATGCAGATAACTTCATCTCGCCATCCATTTTCTGCTTCACATTCTCTGTTTAGTATAAAGCACCCCCATGATTTACAACACATTGATATTTAAACATTTTGAACCAATTTTTTCAAACTTGTTTTATCATGTTTGTTCAGCCGTGAGAGTTTTGGCGAATTCCTTCAACATTTTTTTCAAAATTTTTGATTTTAATAAATTAAAAAACAAACTTTTTTTTTCAGTTTTATGTTTTTCTATTTTTTTTCTTTTGTTTTTGATTTATGTTTTATTTCTTATTATTATAAACCAACACTCCCTGATCTCAATCACAGGAGTCCTCTTCCCGTGCCAGGCTGCACCGCTGTCCATGTTGACTTTCTGTTGACTTCTGGAACACCAGCACATTCAGCAACTCAATTACTTAAATAAAGAAACCCAGGCCTGTTTGACCTTGGGTATTTTGACACAATACAAATCATTCAATTTTGGAAAATCTTTGTCGTTTTTCACAAAAACTTTTTCATTCTTGACTTCAGCCTTTTTGGTTGAATTGATTTTTCTTTTCTCATCCACAGAAGTCTGTTTCTTTACCACCCAAATTTGTCCTTTTGAAACATTCCTTTTATAAAATCTTGAATCATTTTGAATATTTCCTTTTGACAAATCACTCTTAGGTTTCCAAATTTGATTTGGTTTTGACATATCAACTTTTTGTTTCCAAATCTGCTTTGGTTCAAATTTGGGTGTCTTTGGTTTCCAAGTTTGTTTTGATTCAAACTTGACTGACTTTTGTTTCACAACCTCATATTTCTTTTTATTTTTCTCAACATCAACAGGCTTCAGATTTGGACATTTGCGACCAATGTGTCCAATTTGTTGACATTTAAAACATGTTTTCTTCGAAACATCCTTAGCCTGTTGTTGTTTCTTTTTCCGAGCATAGAATTCGTCATTAGTCTGTCGACTAAATTGGATTTCTTTTTCTTCTTCAGAACTTGTTCCGTGAACAAAGTTCATCTTTTTCTGAAATTTTGACTTTTCAGATCTTTTCTTTTGATTTTGTTTCTTATTATAACCTAACCCAAGCTTCGTGTTTTTCTTTTGGTAACTTGGTTTGTTATAAAAACCTTTCTTGTTCGCTTTACTGGCAAATTTGTTAATTTCAGATTTTTCAATTTCTACCGGTTTAAATACTTTTTTGATCTTTTCCACAATCACATTTGAATCGGAAATTCAACATCTGAGAACAATTTGTCCGATCGAACCATATAATATTCCAAACTTATTGAATCATCATTCGTATCTTTCTCAGATTTTGAATTCTTCTGCTAGTTTTTATGAAAGCTTTCCTCATCTTCAACTTGTGATTCATACTTATCATTTTTGGTAGAATCTTCTTTCAGAACGCTTTCAACAACCAACCTATGAATCACCAACATCATCAAATTTGGAGTAAGTCACATCAATGTTTTCAGGCAATTGATCAACCATGTTTATTCCCTTTGCTACCTTTTCATCATCATAGAATGTATAATGATTCTCCAACGGTGGTGGCACCTGATGATATTCTGATCCAATGCCCTTTTTGTTCCTTTTAGAATCATTATCATCTGGTGTGATGTTGAAAATACCTTCGAGAATGTATGACGAAGCGTGATAACTTTGAATTTATTAATTTTATTTTCTTTTTCATCCTATTCTCATTTAACTTCAGCAAGTTCATCCATATATTGATTTAAAACCAGTTGTTTTCCTTTATACTTGGCTTCAAGAAATCTTATCGTTTCAATATATTTTGGAAGTCTTCCTTCAAAACTTTGAACTTGACTTTTCAAAGTTTCATAAGCTTCTTTTACTTTATGATAAGAAAATTTCATCCCATCATATTCTTTTTGCAATTCTTGAATGATATTATCTTTTTCAATACATTTGTCGCGATCTACTGAACACTTTTGTTTTAAAACTTTATTTCTTTTTCAAGACCATCACATTTCTTTGTCAGCTTCTCTTCTTTTTGTTTAAAAAACTTTTCAATTTCAAACATTTCTTTACATTTTTCTTTAAAAACATTTTCAATTTTAGTAAACTCAAGGTTTCTGGATCTTAAGTTTTCATCCTTCTCAGTACAGGCATTGCATGTTTCCATGCATTTCCTTCACTGCACTTCATTTTTGTGATCAGATTCCTCATCAATTTCATCGTTATTATCCATTGACTTAACCTTATTAGACGACTCAGTAGATTCAGTTTGAGTTTTTACCTTAGTTTGATCTGCCAATGTTGTGTTGTCTGTCGTCTTCTTCAAAATTTCATCCTTCATTTTTTTGCTCTCATCAATGATCTCTTCCACACTCTTCTTCTTTTCCACACTCGCATTGATCACCCTTTTTATGCACTTTTCCACTTCTTTCTCATAATTCTTATCTTCTTTGATCTTTGAATAAAATTCTCCTGCAGTTGGAATAGCTGTAGCCAGTGCTTTAAAATCTACATTCTTCAGATCCACCGCAGGATTTCCTTGAGGATCTAAATAGTACTTCCTCTCTTCATCCCATCTCTTGGAATTTTTTGCTTCTATGAAAATATCATACACTTCACTCAACCTCATACGTGCATGACGTTCTTCTCGACTCCATCCTACCTCAGCAGCCAACGCATGTCCCTCTTTTGGAATGTATTTATTCCAATTGAAGCCTTCGTCTTTTTGGATCACCACCAAAGCTTGTTTTTTCTCTTTCGAGGAACTTTCATCAATCTGTGCTCGATTAAACTTTGGTTGTTGCTCTTTGCTGCGATGGTAAATTACTTTTATGTAATACTCGTCATGGAATGGATTCACACTTTCATTAACACCCTGATTTGAGCACTCTTTCTTGAAGTGTCCTTTCTGTTTGCATCTGAAACAAGTAACCTTGGATTTATCAAAACCCAGTTTCGTTGTCGGAGCTTCAAGACATTGCCTTCTAGTAATCTCCATGAACCTTTGCACTCTTCTGATTACACTCGCCATACACCATCTGATATCAATAAGCTCCATCTCATCTGGATCGATCTGGTCATAGTCTTCCTGGGTCATATTTGGATTTCCAATTTTACCTGCCACCAGACTTTCGTACGATTCCAGAATTGATGCTAAGAAGATCATGTGTTGCTTGCCAGATTCAGCATTCACTCTCTGAGAATTTTTTAGATTCAGGGCGATGTTGCATTGTACCACATCTTGATTAGATTTTGAATTGTTTGATGATGAAGACGAATGATAACCAGAATCATAATTCGGAGACCTGCTTTTTGATGATTCTTCAGAGTTCTCTACGCTAAAAGTAGTACCAATCTTTAATGATTGATTATTCATCAGCATGCTCCCACGATAGTATAGATTTGCATTTTGCTGATAACTTGAACTGGTCATTTTGTTTTGCTTTTTAAGTTCTAGCTCATGGCCTTCAAGTTTTTCAATCAATGTGTCTAAAGTTATCTCGTCAAACTTTGCATCATTTTCAGAATCATGACAAAGGTTTGCCAATCATCTACATGAGGTAATGCCTCAATAAGTTTGTCGATGATTTCTTCTATGTCCTATTTGATACCGAATTTTTCTAGCTCAATTTTCAAATGACAGAAACGTTCTATCATTTGTCGGATAGTCTCTCCTTTCATGTAGCTGAACAGGTCAAATTCTTTCTTTAGAAAAGATATTTTGTTTTTTCTTTATTTCCTTTCCTCCTTCAGCCTTCACTTTTAGCGCCTCCCACATGGATTTTGACGTTTCAACATGTTGAAGCAGACAAAGAATATCTTCAGTGTAATCATTCTTTGTTCGTTAGAGAACTCCTTTTTATCAGCTTCTTTATACTCTTTAATTGGTATTATTTCATTTTTATCATTTGTTGGTTTTTCATATCCAAATTTTAACATAGCCCAACAATCATAAGCATAGGCTTTCACCCAATTCTCAAATCTGTCTTTCCACCAGTTGTAATCTTCTATATTCATTAGTTTCGATGGTCTTTGATGATTTCCGTATACATTATCAAAATTCAAACTTTCGGAAATAGCATTTGATATTCTCTTTGGTGTGGATGCCGTTTCGGATGTGAAAGCGTTGTAGAATTCACTATAAAACTCCTCTTCCATGATTTTGAAATGCTCGAGAATCACCTGCAAACAATCAACAAAGTATCAAACCAACTTTGAAAATCAAACAACTTACAAAAACCTAAATTCGCGGATGAACAATGTTACAAAAACCTAAATTCACGTGAATGTATAAAAACTTGATCCTTGCGAACCAAGAACCTAGGTTCGTGCGGATTGACTAGCTGATCCGTGCGAGCTGATCTGCGTAACTTTCAGCCATTTTTCAAAGTTTTTCAAAGAATTTTTTGGAATTTTGATCTAAAATTTTCAAGGGTTGATTAAAACGTGTTTTCACACAACATGCTTAAAAATCGGTTGATTTTACCGTAAATTCGACGTGAATCTGACTTTTAAACTTGAAAAAGATGAGTAGAAGAAGTGTAGAAGAAGAATATGTAGAAGATGATGAAATTCAGCTCTGATTTGCTTGAATCTTGCTTGAATCTTGTATCTTCAGTCCTTGCAATCAATCTCCCGCTCTGATACCACTTGAGAGAACGTGTTTGGATCGATTATGATATTCTGTTGATTGCGTATATCTTGTATCTTGTGCGGAATCTAGGCACGAGAGTGGATTGAACAATAACAAGTAATTATAATCTGGTTTCTATTGATTAATTTGAATTACAATACCACTAAACCACTTTGACAGAGTTTCCCATCTCTAGCCAAAGTTCTCTACAAATGAACAAGACATAACACTCCTATATATAGAGTTCCAGATCCGCGCCAGTCTCTAAAAACGGATGGACTTATAGTTGCGGACCTACCTAGTGAGAACCTGCTCAAACCGTGCAGATCTACTAGCCTATGCGCGTATCAGCTTCATGTGTGGATCCACCTTGAAACCCTAGTTCTGCGCAGCTTGTTGATCCGTGTGGAACAACACGCTTGATTCATGCGGACTGCCTTGAATGTCTTGTGCGGATGTACCTTATAAGAATAACTTTTAAACCCTAGTCTTGTTTCATCTGTTAGCTACGATACATGATTCACGGAAGCGATAGACATATGCACTCACAAATTTTGATGTAGTTTCTTTGCTTAAAAATAATAGTTCTTTGTCGTTTACTTCTATGTTACCTAAACCAGGTCTTTGTACCCCATGTGAACTATCCAAATCTAAACGACAACATTTTGCTAATAATAATAAACGAAAAGTAATACCAATTACACAATACAACCACCGAGATAAGCATAAAGTAGAACATATCACAAAGTATTCCATTTTACAAACACTAAACACAAATCTACCAAGATAGTAATTTTAATCAAAACCACAAACAAAGATCATAAACTATGTCAAGAACTTGTAACAACATCATCTAGCCCGTTAGGGTCCTTACGTGTAGGAAAGTACTCTTGATTAACATTTGATTTACCTCTTATTAAACCAATACTTGTTTCAAGTTTCATGGTGTAAACATACTAACAAGTTAATATCTTACTAATAAATGTTTAATCAAGGGGTTTTTCAATATATATTCACTAAACATTCATTAATCATCCAAGATAACCAAATATAATCAAGAATCCATGTTGGCTCATGTGATACCCACCAAAAGAACAGATGATAGAAAGCCAAAATAATCTACAATCATTTGATCATCAATAACAGTGTTTGAAGATCTTACTCCTCCCAATGGCAAAGGCATCAACATCTACTACAACTAAAAGTCTGCTAAAGCTAAAGTCTGCTGAATCACAAGGTCTGCCAAAGTAAACTGTCACACCCCAACCGATGGCGGAATCATCGGGGCGTGGCACTGAGCGAAACAGATTGTTCAAGAGAATCCACAACAACTATTAAGTTACCAAATCTTTAATGTTAATATCCCATACTAAGACAAAGTAAGAATAGTCATTACAGATAATAGTCTAAAAACCAAGTAAACTGTTCCGACAACTCAGATTTATTTAATGAAGTTTCTAGACCTCCTACTTGATTCATCACAGCAATCATAGCGTCCTATCAACCTGTCACAAACATTAAAATAAAGTCAATACATAAAAATGTAAGGGTGAATACACAAGTTTGCATAGCATATAGTATAGCGAAAGCGTTTACGCATAACCAGCATGTAACACGTAGAATTGTGTGTCACACCCCGACCACGTGGAACAGTCAAACGTGGCGGAAACGTCGGGGAGTGTTGTAACAGAATTATTGTTTCACAACCATGGCATACAAAGTTATATTTTATTTATCAAACAAGCGTGTTACATTGTCTCAAAACAGGAAATAAAGAGTTCAGAACATAATTAAACTAGTTCTATCTTTATTTTAAGTCTCTAAGGCACAGGTCCGCCCTAGTGTCATGATCATCATCCTAAGCGACAGCTCCTGAAAACACATGTGAAAATAGGTACGTCAGCATAAAAATGCCTGTGAGATACATAGGTTTTGTGAAAATAGGATTCATGACTTAAGTTTAAGAAAATGTTTAATAAAATTTAGTCATGAACCTTGTAAGTTGTTTTGTTTTGTAAATCATTTAAAAAGCGATAAGATCAGATGATATTTATACATAAAAGAATAATACATGGTTAAATGAATAACCAAGTAAAATGAGTTGTATAAAATAAGTTGTTTGTAAAGCAATGTCTTGTGAAAGATATGTTATTTGTATAAAATGTTATATGTCTAAATTGAAATGATTCAAATAACGCTACGATATGTAATACAATACAAGCACTTATATATAGGAAGTACCAGCGGCGTATCCACCATGCTTGTATCATATTACACACGCCTCGTTACTTAAATCACTTAAACAAACCACCAATGTATAAAGTCCATGTTTAAACCAATTGTCAAAAAGTCCTTGTATAAGCCATGTCAAATGTTAAAAAGTCCAAATGTAGTCAAGTAATGTGTAACAAATGTTATGTATTGTAAGTAAAGTATTGTCACATGAACCAATATGTAGTAATGTATAAAACAAAGTATTTTGAATATATCAAAAAGTTATGTTTTGCAAAGTAAATGCATGTTTTATTGATACAAACATTTATGTGGTAAGTTAACGCATACATTCAAGCCTTGAGACAGTCGGATAACCCTTTTAGTCAAGGTTATCAAAAGAAATGTTTTCGGATTCAGTCATTCCTTACATCCAAACAAACCCGGGATGTCAGGAATGGGATTTGTCAAGTCCTATGGTACCACTACTTACTACCGAGCGGCGTAGCTAATGTTAATGAACGTATATAAGTCCCGTTTGTACAAGCCAGATGTCATACCGATTGTAAACATGTTAAATGAAAACAATGTGCTAAGTATGCTTAAGTTAACATACAAAGCAGAAAAGTCATGTAAATCAATGTGCTAGCATGCTCAGTCAACATACATAGCAGAAATGTAAAGTAAAACAATGTACTAAGTATGCTAAGTAAACATACATAGCAAAACAATGTAATGTAAATCATGTACTATAAATGTACTAACGAACATAGAAAGTATAAGATGTGAAAACAGGAAAGCATGAAAGTAACAAGTAGGCACATGTGTTTCACCCCAAAACAGTTTGGAAAACAGTAAAAGAGGGGTCTATGTACTCACTTGAGATTGCTTAGTAGTCCTTGAGTAACAACCAAACAATGCTAGAGATCATGGATATCAAACGGCACCTAATATAGGTAGCTATGTTAATATACCGGACCTAAAATCGGAGGATTGGATAGAATGAGGGTTCGTAAACCAAATGAGTATGAGAACTCATGTAATATGGTTTAACAAAGCCCACATACTAAAATGAAAACTAACATAAGTGCTTACGACCCATTACGACCCGTTTAGGTAGCTTATGCTACTTTAACGCGTCGTTCGCGTAAAACGCGTTCGGAATGCCTAACTAGTCCTATGATAAGTAAAATATGCCTTAACATGTCTAATATTGTTACCAAATCAGTTTAGATACTAAAAGTTATGTTACATATGCTTAAAATGAAATTTGGCGTTAAAAGGGCATTTTGGTAATTTACCTAAGGCATATATACTACCTATCATACAACTACTCAAACGATGTGACCATAAGGTATAACCTCGGAAGGTTATTCCCTATACAACTATGGTCACCTAATGTGTTTGGTCGGATCCCAATGATCGACCAAACGGGTCGGGTTCGAAAGTATAAGCGATTGTTTAGATCGCTTACCTTACGACCCTATATAAGCACTAAACTAAAAGTGACGAGCTAAGCATGTTAAAACATGCTTAACTAAGTTTAGAAAACAGGTTTGGTATCAAAACAAACGGTTTTGATACCTAAGAGTAGTTTGGTTACAAAATACGCAAGAATGCGCATTTTGGCCGAAACTACGACTCGTCACTGAGCCTAGATAACGTGGTAATCAGTAGGTATAGTCACTAGGGACTATAACCATCGTGATCACGCTCACGTTATGAAGTTCAAACGAACTTCGCATTGACCATAAACTGGTTAATGCAGAAAGTCAAACAAAGTTTGACTTTTAACGCTAAAAGAATAAAAAGAACGAAGGAACACTTACAAAGGGTCCCCGAAAGCTTTGATCTCCAAGAAATTTCAGGTAGGAAGTGTATGAACACAACCACTTAGAGAAAAACTCAGATTTCAAGTGGGTTTTGAGTTATGAATCAAGGGGTATTTATAGGATTCTTGGAACCGTTAGGATCATTTATCGAATAACGTGCTTTGATCTTGTCCATACACTTGTTGAAACCTTATGGTAACATCAAAATGGCCCCTCATGAGCAGGAAAGGGCAAGTGTGGATGAGTTGTGAGTGGTTAACAGCTGTAATTAGCTGTTAAAACTGATTTTTCTGATCTGGGAGGCTGACGCGGGCCGCGTAAGGAGACACCAGGAGTTTACGCGGGCCGCCTGGGTGTCCTGATCAGAAAACAACTTTCAAAAATGACAGTTTAGGTCCCTGTTGTGGTTTAAGGCCATTTCCGACATGTTTAAGGCCCGTTAAGCCATCTTTAAGGCCCTAAAATGATGTCTAAACATTGTGGACATAAAACATGCTCAAAAATATGCCGGATGTTGTTTCGTTTGGTCGTACGATCGCGATGTTCGCTTAATTACGACGGAATGCGCATAAGTGCGAAAAATGATCCAAATTGCGCGACGAATGGATTTTTCTTATGCCAAACACTAAAATAAAATATTTTAGTGCTTACATAAATTTTTGGATGTCTGGATGTATTCAGAACGTAAGTTATGCGCGAAAGTGCAAACTTATGCAATTTTTGACACTTTTAGTCCCTGAATGACCCAAAAGTTTATTTTAGCACACCGAACCCCTCAAAGCCTATTTCTAAGATATGTAAAGGATATTTATGGTATGTTTAACTTATGGTCATGTTTCGGAATGTCTGTTACAGTTCAAATTGGCATACTTTCGCAGTTTGTCAAATTTAGTCCCTATAGGCGAATTAACTTGTTTTTGCCATACCAAAGCCTTTAAAACTTATTTCTAAGTTATGTAAAGGTTATTTAAGGTATGTTAAGTATATGTTGATGTTCCGAAGTATTTTTCGCATTAAACTGATTACGTTTATGCACAGTTTGCGTATAACTCTCCAGAAAGCGATATAGAGTTTGAAATTGAATAAAAGTCAAAACATGAAAAATGTAAAACATAACCAAACAAACATTGGGATCAAATAACATTGTTTTATTGATAACTGAACTGTTCACAATGATTACAAGCACAGATGTTACAGTCTCCCCTACTTGTGGAAATTCCGTCCCGAAATTTATTTAGAGGAAACTTGTGGAAAAAGATGCGGATATTTCGCCTTCATTTGATCTTCGCGTTCCCAAGTAAACTTGGGTCCACGTTTAGATTCCCAGCAAACCTTGACCAAAGGAATGCGCTTGCGTTTAAGCCACTTGACTTCACGTTCCATGATTTCCACTGACTTCTCAACAAATTTCAGTGTTTTATCAACACGAATTTCGTCAAGCGGTTTGTGGAGGTTCTCATCAGCTAAACACCTCTTGAGATTGGACACGTGAAAGGTTGGATGAACATTTCCAAGTTCAGGAGGTAACTCAAGTCTGTAGGCTACCTTACCGATTCTTTCGACGATCTTGAATGGTCCAACGCATCTTGGTGCAAGTTTTCCTTTATTTCCAAATCTGATCACACCTTTCCAAGGTGAGACCTTAAGTAATACACGATCACCGACTTGAAAATCCAAGGGCTTGCGTTTTAGGTCCGCGTAACTCTTTTGACGGCATCTAGCAGTCTGAAGGTTATCATGAACTTTCTTAACCTTATCAGTTGTCTCTAAAATGAGGGCAGGTCTAGTAAGCTGAGCCTCACCGATCTCATTCCAGCAGACTGGTGAACGACATTTTCGACCATAGAGAGCCTCGAAAGGAGCCATGTTGATGCTGGAGTGATAACTGTTGTTGTAGGAGAATTCAATCAACGGAAGATGTGAATCCCAACTACCACCAAAATCGATCACACAAGCTCTAAGCATATCCTCCAGAGTCTGGATTGTTCTTTCAGATTGACCATCCGTTTGCGGATGATAAGCTGTGCTCAGATTAAGTTGGGTCCCCATAGCAGATTGCATGGTTCTCCAAAAATGAGAAGTGAAGCGAGCATCTCTGTCAGAAATGATGTTCAAAGGAACACCATGTCGAGCTACAATTTCATCCACATAGATTTTAGCAAGTTTGTCAGCAGAAAAATCCTCACGGATTGGCAAGAAATGCGCTGACTTAGTAAGACGATCAACAACTACCCAGATGGCATCATGACCTTTCTTTGTGCGCGAAAGTTTAGTAATGAGATCCATGGTAATGTTTTCCCATTTCCAAACTGGGATCTCTGGTTGCACCAATAAACCAGAAGGACGCCGATGTTCAGCCTTAACCTTAAGACAAGTAAGGCATTTTGATACATATAAGGCAATGTCTTTCTTCATACCAGGCCACCAATACTGAATACGAAGATCCTTATACATCTTATCTGAGCCAGATGAATAGAATAACGAGACTTATGGGCTTCATCCATAAGCAAGGTACGAAGATCATCTTGGCTTGGGACCCACAAACGGTCCATGAAGTAATACGATCCATTATCCTTCAGTTCCAGATAAGGGGTTATGTGATAGGGAAATTTCTTATCCATCAAACCTTGTGAAACACAAGATTGTTGAGCCTGAGAAATGCGGGCTTGGATATCGGATCGAGCTTGAATGTCAGATTGAACACGAACACAAAGAAGCTTAGTACGTTCCTTACGACTCAATGCATCGGCTACGACATTCGCCTTACCAGGATGGTAGCGAATTTCGCAGTCATAGTCGTTTAGAAGCTCAACCCAACGTCGTTGCCTCATGTTGAGTTCTTTCTGATTGAAGATATGCTGAAGACTTTTGTGGTCCGTGAAAACCACACATTTTGTAACATACAAATAGTGTCTCCAGATCTTAAGAGCGAAGACAACTGCACCTAACTCAAGATCATGAGTGGTGTAGTTTTTCTCATGTATCTTCAACTGCCTCGATGCATATACTATGACTTTGTTCCTTTGCATCAGAACACAGCCGAGACCCAATTTAGATGCATCGCATTAAACGACGAAATCATCATTGCCCTCAGGCAAAGTCAGAACAGGTGCGTCACAAAGCTTCTGCTTCAAGTTTTGAAAAGCTTCCTCTTGTTTGAATCCCCAATCAAAGGGTTTGTTCTTCTGAGTTAGAGCAGTTAGGGGAACTGCAATCTTTGAGAAGTTTTCTATAAAGCGGCGATAATAACCCGCTAGACCAAGAAAGGAACAAACTTCAGTAGGAGTAGAAGGTGTATCCCAATCCTTAATCGCACTGATCTTGGAGGGATCTACATGAATACCTTGTTCGTTGACAATATGACCCAAAAATTGAACTTCTTTAAGCCAAAATTCGCACTTGGAGAATTTGGCGAAAAGTTGCTCTTTCTTTAGGAGTTCCAAAGTAAGACGAAGATGTCGCTCGTGATCAGCTCGCGTCTTAGAATAAATCAAGATGTCGTCAATAAAAACAATGTCGAACTGATCAAAATAAGGCTTGCAGACCCTATTTATTAAGTCCATGAAAACAGCAGGAGCATTAGTCAAACTGAATGGCATGACTGTGAACTCATAATGCCCATAACGAGTGCGGAACGCTGTCTTGGGAATATCTTCTTCATGCACACGAAGTTGATGATATCCGGAACGCAGATCAATCTTCGAAAAATAAGAAACGCCCTGTAACTGATCAAAGAGATCATCAATGCGAGGTAGGGGATATCGATTCTTGATGGTAAGCTTGTTAAGCTCACGATAATCGACCAATATCCTAAAAGATCCATCCTTCTTCTTGACAAAAAGAACGGGAGCACCCCAAGGTGAAAAGCTAGGACGGATAAAACCTTTGTCAGAGAGTTCCTGAAGCTGCTTAGACAACTCTTGCATCTCAGACGGTGCAAGACGATATGGAGCTCTGGCAATGGGATTTGCACTAGGTACGAGATCAATACGGAACTCGACTTGGCGTGCTGGGGGGAGACCAGGTAAATCTTCAGGGAATACTTCAGAATAATCTCGAACAACAGGAATATCTTGGGTAGACTTACCTTTGCCTTTATCTGTTGTGACATGTGCCAAGAAGGCCACATAATTCTTTCGCAGATACTTCCGAGCTTTAAAACAAGACATGAGTTTGAGATCACCAGTAGGTTTCTCACCATGAACCTGTAGGATCTCACCTGTCGGAAGCGGCACACGAACGATCTTCTCAAAACAAACTACCTCTGCGCGATGCTTGGCTAACCAATCCATACCCACAATAATGTCGAAGCTTCCAAGTTGCATAGGCGTGAGGTCGATAGGAAAAAGATGGTCGTTAAGGTTCAACTGGCAGTTGTGAAGAACAGAATCAAGAACAATGGGTTCACCACTAGCAACTTCTACTATCAAAGGTTTACCTAGTTTCGTTCTAGACACGCGAAGCAATGGCTCAAAAGATAAAGACACAAAACTCTTATCGGCACCCGAATCAAAGAGAACAGACGCAGGCTGATTATTAATAAAGAACGTACCGTTCACCACTTCATTGTCTGCTTGTGCCTCTTGAGCATTCATGTTGAAGACTCGACCTCGAGCCTGAGCCTGATTCTGATTTGGATTCTGATTCTGGTTTGCTAGCCTTGGGCACCGGTTTCTGTAGTGGGTCAGATCCACACAATTGTAGCACGAACCAGGAGGAAAATGAGGTCGTGCAGCTTGACCTTGTTGCTGAGCAAAAGGCTGAGCAACTTGTTGGGCTTGGTTCTGAGCTGCCTGATTCTGGTTGACAGGAATGCGGCACGTAGCGGCAAGATGACCATTTCTTCCGCAGCTAATGCAATGACGACATTGGAGATGTGGTAGGTGATGGCCGTTACACCTGTTGCACAAAGGTGCATTGCCAAGATATGGCTTCTTGGCTAGTGGTTGCGCAGGCTGATTTAGTGCAGCTTGAGCCTGTGCAGTAACGGCATAGTTTTGGGAAGCCTTTCACTTCCTAGACCCCCTTGAGGAACCAGAATCCTTTCCCTTCTTGTTTTGACCTTTCTTGCTATCTTCTTTGTCAGATGCCTGCTTCTTACCCTTGTCACCCTTTTTATGCAGCTTTCCCTTTCGAACCTGCGACTCAGTCAATGTCGCTGCTAACTCGATCGCCTGACGGAGTGTGGTCGGGTTACTACCAGTAATGATGTCTTGTACTGAGTCAGGTAGACCATCGATGTACCTTTCGATAGCCTTGTCGAGTGGGGTAACCATTGTTGGGCAAAGCAGACTCAACTCCTCAAACCTATCAGTATACGCCCTATGCTCACCACTGTCTTGCTTCAAATCATCAAAATCTCTCTCCAAAGCTCGCAGTTCATGAGGAGGACAGAACTCCCTCATCATAAGGGCCCTAAGTTCAGCCCATTTCTGTGCTAGAGCAACTTCTGCACCACGATCTCTCATAACCCCGTTCCACCACGTAAGAGCCCTCTTCTGAAACACACTCGAAGAAAACTGGACCTTGCGATTGTCAGGACACTGCACGTGACAGAAAGTATTCTCAATGCTCTCGAACCATTGAAGAAGCCCAGTCGCTCCCTCAGAACCACTAAACTTGAGTGGTTTAGCAGAGTTAAAATTCTTGAAATTGCATGGAGCATTGTTGTTGTTGTTGGCTTGGTTCCATTGAGCAAAGAGGTTTGGGAATTGTGCAGCCATTTGCTGCGCAATTATTTCTGCCAGTTTGGCAGTCGCTATCTGGTTTTCGCGTCGAGGAGGCATTCTAAAAGAGGAAACATGAAAGGAAACGAGTGAGATGATTGGGTGAAAAGAATGAGATGATACAAAAATTGACAAAAGCAAAGATGGTGGTCATTCGTCCGCATCGCAAAGCAAACAAACGACACACGGTGACTAATCAAAGTAAATGGGTCAAAAATAATGTATCGCGAAGACATGCTCGCCTATAAGTGAACACTCACCCCAAGAGTTCCCAGGTAAGAGTGACTGGTCTGATTATGTGGATTTGTACGAACACTCTAGCCTTAGACAGAAAACCCAGGGTACAGGCATTCACTCTTCCAGTTTGCACGTGTTCACACTATTTAAAACCCAAAACTTTGACGAGATTCTGAAAGCTTAGAAGGTACAAGGCCAAAAATCAAACTGGAAGGGTTCAAAACCATATAACAGAGGGTTCAAAACCTTGTAATCAATCATCCTAGAACAGATGATTAGTTTTCAAAGTGGATTCGAACTTGATGTTCCCGTTGTGGTTATCACCTAAGGATAGGTGAAGTGCATGTTTTAAAAATCTAAACATAAGATAACTTGTGTTGGGGTCCTAGAAAGGTTATAGTCTAGGTCAAAGAATTACTAATAACCTAATTCCCTATGACCATTGGCTCTGATACCAACTCTTCTGTCACACCCCGACCACGTGGAACAGTCAAACGTGGCAGAAACGTCAAGGAGTGTTGTAACAGAATTATTGTTTCACAACCATGGCATACAAAGTTCTATTTTATTTATCAAACAAGCGTGTTACATTGTCTCAAAATAGGAAATAAAGAGTTCAGAACATAATTAAACTAGTTCTATCTTTATTTTAAGTCTCTAAGGCACAGGTCCGCCCTAGTGTCACGATCATCATCCTAAGCGACAGCTCCTGAAAACACATGTGAAAATAGGTACGCCAGCATAAAAATGCCTGTGAGATACATAGGTTTTGTGAAAATAGGATTCATGACTTAAGTTTAAGAAAATGTTTAATAAAATTTAGTCATGAACCTTGTAAGTTGTTTTGTTTTGTAAATCATTTAAAAAACGATAAGATCAGATGATATGTATACATAAAAGAATAATACATGGTTAAATGAATAACCAAGTAAAATGAGTTGTATAAAATAAGTTGTTTGTAAAGCAGTGTCTTGTGAAAGATATGTTATTTGTATAAAATGTTATATGTCTAAATTGAAATGATTCAAATAACGCTACGATATGTAATACAATACAAGCACTTATATATAGGAAGTACCAGCGGCGTATCCACCATGCTTGTATCATATTACACACGCCTCGTTACTTAAATCACTTAAACAAACCACTAATGTATAAAGTCCATGTTTAAACCAATTGTCAAAAAGTCCTTGTATAAGCAATGTCAAATGTTAAAAAGTCCAAATGTAGTCAAGTAATGTGTAACAAATGTTATGTATTATAAGTAAAGTATTGTCACATGAACCAATATGTAGAAATGTACAAAACAAAGTATTTTGAATATATCAAAAAGTTATGTTTTGCAAAGTAAATGCATGTTTTA
Source organism: Helianthus tuberosus (assembly GCA_030545235.1). Classification (NCBI taxonomy): domain Eukaryota; kingdom Viridiplantae; phylum Streptophyta; class Magnoliopsida; order Asterales; family Asteraceae; genus Helianthus; species Helianthus tuberosus. The sequence continues at coordinate 58,441 of JARYGA010028540.1, forward strand.
TTGATACAAACATTTATGTGGTAAGTTAACGCATACATTCAAGCCTTGAGACAGTCGGATAACCCTTTTAGTCAAGGTTATCAAAAGAAATGTTTTCGGATTCAGTCATTCCTTACATCCAAACAAACCCGGGATGTCAGGAATGGGATTTGTCAAGTCCTATGGTACCACTACTTACTACCGAGCGGCGTAGCTAATGTTAATGAACATATATAAGTCCCGTTTGTACAAACCAGATGTCATACCGATTGTAAACATGTTAAATGAAAACAATGTGCTAAGTATGCTTAAGTTAACATACAAAGCAGAAAAGTCATGTAAATCAATGTGCTAGCATGCTCAGTCAACATACATAGCAGAAATGTAAAGTAAAACAATGTACTAAGTATGCTAAGTAAACATACATAGCAAAACAATGTAATGTAAATCATGTACTATAAATGTACTAACGAACATAGCAAGTATATGATGTGAAAACAGGAAAGCATGAAAGTAACAAGTAGGCACATGTGTTTCACCCCAAAACAGTTTGGAAAACAGTAAAAGAGGGGTCTATGTACTCACTTGAGATTGCTTAGTAGTCCTTGAGTAACAACCAAACAATGCTAGAGATCACGGATATCAAACGGCACCTAATATAGGTAGCTATGTTAATATACCGAACCTAAAATCGGAGGATTGGATAGAATGAGGGTTCGTAAACCAAATGAGTATGAGAACTCATGTAATATGGTTTAACAAATCCCACATACTAAAATGAAAACTAACCTAAGTGCTTACGACCCATTACGACCCGTTTAGGTAGCTTATGCTACTTTAACGCGTCGTTCGCGTAAAACGCGTTCGGAATGCCTAACTAGTCCTATGATAAGTAAAATATGCCTTAACATGTCTAATATTGTTACCAAATCAGTTTAGATACCAAAAGTTATGTTACATATGCTTAAAATGAATTTTGGCGTTAAAAGGGCATTTTGGTAATTTACCTAAGGCATATATACTACCTATCATACAACTACTCAAACGATGTGACCATAAGGTATAACCTCGGAAGGTTATTCCCTATACAACTATGGTCACCTAATGTGTTTGGTCGGATCCCAATGATCGACCAAACGGGTCGGGTTCGAAAGTATAAGCGATTGTTTAGATCGCTTACCTTACGACCCTATATAAGCACTAAACTAAAAGTGACGAGCTAAGCATGTTAAAACATGCTTAACTAAGTTTAGAAAACAGGTTTGGTATCAAAACAAACGGTTTTGATACCTAAGAGTAGTTTGGTTACAAAATACGCAAGAATGCGCATTTTGGCCGAAACAACGACTCGTCACTAAGCCTAGATAACGTGGTAATCAGTAGGTATAGTCACTAGGGACTATAACCATCGTGATCACGCTCACGTTATGAAGTTCAAACGAACTTCGCATTGACCATAAACTGGTCAATGCAGAAAGTCAAACAAAGTTTGACTTTTAACGCTAAAAGAATAAAAAAGAACGAAGGAACACTTACAAAGGGTCCCCGAAAGCTTTGATCTCCAAGAAATCTCAGGTAGGAAGTGTATGAACACAACCACTTAGAGAAAAACTCAGATTTCAAGTGGGTTTTGAGTTGTGAATCAAGGGGTATTTATAGGATTCTTGGAACCGTTAGGATCGTTTATCGAATAACGTGCTTTGATCTTGTCCATACACTTGTTGAAACCTTATGGTAACATCAAAATGGCCCCTCATGAGCAGGAAAGGGCAAGTGTGGATGAGTTGTGAGTGGTTAACAGCTGTAATTAGCTGTTAAAACTGATTTTTCTGATCTAGGAGGCTAACGCGGGCCACGTAAGGAGACACCAGGAGTTTACGCGGGCCGCCTGGGTGTCCTGATCAGAAAACAACTTTCAAAAATGACAGTTTAGGTCCCTGTTGTGGTTTAAGGCCATTTCCGACATGTTTAAGGCCCGTTAAGCCATCTTTAAGGCCCTAAAATGATGTCTAAACATTGTGGACATAAAACATGCTCAAAAATATGCCGGATGTTGGTTTGTTTGGTCGTACGATCGCGATGTTCGCTTAATTACGACGGAATGCGCATAAGCGCGAAAAATGATCCAAATTGCGCGACGAATGGATTTTTCTTATTCCAAACACTAAAATTAAATATTTTAGTGCTTACATAAATTTTTGGATGTCTGGATGTATTCAGAACGTAAGTTATGCGTGAAAGTGCAAACTTATGCGCTTTTTGACACTTTTAGTCCCTGAATGACCCAAAAGTTTATTTTAGCACACCGAACCCCTCAAAGCCTATTTCTAAGCTATGTAAAGGATATTTATGGTATGTTTAACTTATGGTCATGTTCCGGAATGTCTGTTACAGTTCAAATTGGCATACTTTCGCAGTTTGTCAAATTTAGTCCCTGTAGGCGAATTAACTTGTTTTTGCCATACCAAAGCCTTTAAAACTTATTTCTAAGTTATGTAAAGGTTATTTAAGGTATGTTAAGTATATGTTGATGTTCTGGAGTATTTTTCGCATTAAACTGATTACGTTTACGCACCAGTTTGCGTATAACTCTCCAGAAAGCGATATAGAGTTTGAAATTGAATAAAAGTCAAAACATGAAAAATGTAAAACATAACCAAACAAACATTGGGATCAAATAACATTGTTTTATTGATAACTGAACTGTTCACAATGATTACAAGCATAGATGTTACATTGTGAATCAAGTAAGCTATCGACAATGGCGTATGCAACCGACATGACTGCGAGTGTAGAATACGCAACACATTATCACCACCATGACCATGTGAAGTAATACCCTTAACAACCCCTGTCCATGACAGGTGCTGAGTCCAAACTATAGTACTATCGTTGCTAAGGTGTCAGGCAACAATCACTGTGTAAACATAACATACAAGCATTCATCGAGTCACGTATAACATGCGAGAGCGGTTAGCATTTAAAAGTGTTTGTGTTGATGTGTTTTGATAGAGAACGTATGTAAAACCCAAAAGTGTGTTAAGCGAAAAAGGGTTCGAGTATACTCATGGTAGGTGTTTAGCTAGTAAACACAGACTTGGATTGAAGAGAGCGCGTTGGAGTTTAGCTTGAGCATAGAAAAATAGCGTAAGCGTTGAACAACGTGTAAAACAGCGTGTCGGATGAGATAAATGTCGAATGGTGAGTTGATCGGATGATCATCCGGACGGATGGTTATCCGGACGGATGACCATTCGAACGGTTGGTCATTCAATTGAGTGAGGGTGTTTGTTTTGAAACTTTTGAAGTTTTCATTGTAGTATTAAAACAAGTCATCCGGTCGGATGGTCATCCGGACGGATGGCCATTCTATCGGATGGCTATTCGTTGAAAGTTTGGTAGTTTTGAAGTTTTGATCAGATTGTTTTTGAACAAGAGTAAGTATAAAGGACAAGTCACCTGGTCGAATAGTCATTCGATCGGATTGTCAACCGATCGGATGGCTATTCGATTGGATAACCTGTTGTTTTGAAAACTTTGTGAAATTTTCTAAGTCCAAAAGTTTGAAGTTTAACAGAGACAGTGTGACGACGTGTCAAACAACGGGAATCCACACCAAGTCCAGCTCAGCCGATCGGATGGGAATCACCCCATTCGATCAGACCTTTTATTATCGATGAAGGTTCATGTTCAACCCGTGAATCGGTAGTCTCTCCGGTGGGAATCCGTTTTCAAACCGGTTCCCAACTAGAGAATGAGTAGAGAGCCTGAACAAGTCTAGATTCCATCGGTTTTGTGAAGAAAGTGAAGGAAAGTTGAAGATAAGTTTGAAATAATCTTTCAACTGATTTCATTTTGTTGAGATTCGTGTAAAATAGTGTAGAAATCCTTTAGATCTGAACCATTCTTGATGAGATGACATCACACAACCGATTGCATAAACAACCGAGATGATGTCACCTTCAAGGGGTCCAAATCAGGTGATTTCAAGGTGAAAATAAGTTATTTTGGTGGAGAAGATATTGGAGATGTGCGTAGTGATGATGGAAGTACAAGATTTAGGGAGAAATACTTACAAAATGGCCTTGAATCGAGAGAAAAGTTCTTGAAAGGGACTTGAGAGCGTCTGGTCAAATGGAACTGTCACATCAGTGAACAGTGATGTAACGAGCGGGTATTTATAGGGTGAGAGGGAGTAAGGCGGTGGAGAGTGTGAGGGTGTCGGATGGTCAGCCGGTTGAATGACCATCCGATCGGATGGCCATCCGAGCGGATGGCATCCGGAGTGTAGTCCATTCAATCGGTTGGTTATCTGCACAGCCTAGTTGTGCGAGTTAGTTTTCCAACTTTCATTTCGTGTGGTGAGCGTTGTGTTGCGTTTGAGCGAGTTGTGAGTGAGCGTTGCGATGAGGTAACCACATAACATTAAACAAGTAATCACACAAATAACACATATAATAACTAAGATGCATAAAAGTAAATCTGCGTTTCGAGTTTACGATGAGATTATGCGATAGCGGTTAGTATAAACATGCGATGTAATAGCGTTAAATGTGATAACTGCGTTTTGATATAGCGTTGTAAATGCGTTGTAAAACATAGTTTAAATTAGTTAACCCATAGCGATAATCGAAATCCCAAGAGTAAAAGTCAATTAAGCAATAAATGACAGATCTAAATAATGACCCGAAAAGTCAGGTTGTTACAGCCTCCCCTACTTTAGGGAATTTCGTCCTGAAATTAAGGCGCAGGCGTAACGAAGAGATGTGGGTATTTAGCTTTCATATCACTTTCGAGTTCCCAAGTGAACACCGTGTTTGCCTTCCCAGCGAACCTTCACTATAGGAATGCGAGAGCGTCGAAGTTTCATGGTCTCTCGGTCCATGATTTCTACTGGCTTTTCCACGAAGTGTGGAGTTTCGTTAACTTACAAATCCTCGAGAGGGACATGCAGGTTTCTTCGGCTAGGCATTTCTTGAGGTTCGAAACGTGGAAAGTCGGATGTACGTTGCTGAGTTCCTCCGGTAATTCGAGTCGGTAGGCCACTTTGCCAATTCTTTCCAGAATCTTAAAGGGACCAATGTATCGAGGTGCTAGCTTTCCTTTCTTGCCGAATCAGATCACACCCTTCCAAGGTAAAACCTTTAGGAGTACGTGATCACCAACTTCGAACTCAAGGGGCTTGCGGCATTTATCAGTGTAACTCTTTTGACGACTCCGCGCTTTCAAGAGATTGTCCCGTATCTGGAGGATCTTGTCAGTCGTTTCTTGTAATAACTCAGGACCAGTAATTTGTGCGTCTCAGATCTCCTGCCATACAATCGGCGATCGACATTTTCTTCCATATAATGCCTCAAAGGGTGCCATTTGAATACTAGCGTGATAACTATTGTTGTACGAGAATTCAACTAAAAGTAAATGCGAATCCCAATTACCATCAAAATCTATAACGCACGAACGAAGCATGTCTTCAAGGGTGTGAATCGTGCGTTCAGTCTGACCGTCGGTCTGGGGATGGAAAGCGGTACTGAGATTAAGAGTAGTACCGAGAGCGGATTGAAATTTTTCCCAAAGGCGCGAGGTAAATCGACCATCGTGGTCAGAGATGATGTCACGAGGTGTCCCATGTCGATAAATGACTTCGTCGGTATAGATTCGTGCTAATCGTTCAACATTATGGTCTTCTCGTATCGGTAAAAAGTGGGCGGATTTCGTAAGACGATCAACTATAACCCAAATGCTATCATGACCTGATGGCGTGCGAGGGAGTTTCGTAATGAAGTCCATAGCTATACTCTCCCATTTCCACATCGGGATCTCGGGTTGTTCGAGTAAGCCAGAGGGTCGTTGATGTTCATCCTTGACTTTCGAACAAGTCAGGCATTTTGAAACATAGAGAGCAACATCCTTCTTCATTCCTGTACACCAATACCTGGCACGGAGGTCCTGGTACATGTTGTCGGCACCGGGATGAATGGAATATCGAGATTTGTGGGCTTCAGTCAGAAAAATCTCTCGGAGACCATTGCGATTAGGAATCTAAATGCGATCGAGATAGTGAAAAACACCATTTAGTTTATTCACTAATTGGTTTTCCGTTCCAAGAATTCTTTCTTCCTTCAAAGTACTTTCGAGAAACCAAGCGTGTTGAGCGTCGCTAATGAGGGGTTTGAGGTCGTGTTGGGCTTGAACGTTATGAACACTATGTAAATAGCTTCGTCGGCTAAGAGCATCGGCTACGACTTTTGCTTTACCTGGATGGTAGCATATCTCACAATCATAGTCGTTGAGAAGTTCAACCCATCTGCGTTGGCGCATATTCAGCTCTTTCTGGTTCAAGATGTGTTGTAGGCTCTTATTGTCGGTGAAGACCGTACACTTAGTACCGTACAAGTAGTGTCGCCAAATCTTTAACGCAAAAACAACTACACCGAGTTCGAGATCGTGGGTTGTGTAGTTCTTCTCGTGGACTTTGAGCTGACAAGACGCGTACGCGATAACCTTATCTCGTTGCATAAGAACACAACCAAGACCAAGGTTGGAGGCATCGCAATAGACAACAAAGTTGTCGTTTCCATCGGGTAGCGCGAGTATGGGAGCGTCGCAAAGCATACGCTTGAGGGTTTGAAAGGCATCCTCTTGTTCGGTTCCCTAAACAAAAGTCTTGTCTTTATGCGTAAGAGAGGTGAGAGGAACGGCGATTTTAGAGAAATCAACAATAAATCGACGGTAATAACCCACCAATCCGAGAAAAGTACAAACTTTGGACGGGGTTTTCAGTGTAATCCAACTCCTAACTGCTTCAATCTTCGCGAGATCAACGTGAATACCTTGACTGCTGACGATGTGACCGAGGAATTAAACCTCCTCGAGCCAGAATTCACACTTGGAGAACTTGGCGTAGAGGCGATTCCCTTGGAGAAGCTCGAGAACTAAACGTAGATGCTATGCGTGTTCAGATTTCGACTTCGAATAGATAAGGATATCATCGATAAACACGATGATGAAGCGGTCGAGAAAGGGCATACACACGCGGTTCATCAAATCCATGAAAACCGCGGGTGCGTTTGTAAGACCAAAAGGCATAACGACAAATTCATAATGGCCATTGCGAGTGTGAAAGGCGGTTTTAGGGATATCTTCCTCCCGAATCCGTAACTGATGATAACTAGAGCGTAGATCGATCTTAGAAAAAAACGTAGCACCTTGCAATTGATCAAACAAATCGTCGATTCAGGGTAAGGGATAACGATTCATGATAGTAAGCTTATTGAATTCCCTATAATCGATGCACATTCGGAACGATCCATCCTTCTTTTTGATGAAAAGGACAGGTGTGCCCCAAGGAGATGTGCTAGGGCGTATGAAGCCTTTATCAAGTAATTCCTGGTGTTGACTAGAAAGTTCACGCATTTCGGATGGTGCGAGGCGGTAAGGAGCTTTAGCGACAGGGTCAGCTCCAGGAATGAGGTCGATGTGAAAATCAATATCACGACTCGAGGGGTAGACGGGGTAAATCGTCAGGAAAGACATTGGAAAATCACGAACCACAAGTACCTTTTCCATCCGTTTCTTTTCCTTCTCCGCTACTACAATGTGAGCCAAGAAAGCCATGTATTCCTTTCGGAGATACTTGCTTGCTTGAATGCATGACATGAGTTTTAGTTCCTTCGAAGATACTTCGCTATAGACACAGAGTTGATTGCCAATAGCAAGAGAGAAACGAATCATCTTCTCAAAACAAATGACTTGGGCACGATTTATTTAATGAAGTTTCTAGACCTCCTGCTTGATTCATCACAACAATCATAGCGTCCTATCAACCTGTCACATACGTTAAAATAAAGTCAATACATAAAAATGTAAAGGTGAGTACACAAGTTTGCATAGCATATAGTATGACGAAAGCGTTTACGCATAACCAGCATGTAACACGTAGAATTGTGAATCAAGTAAGCTATCGACAATGACGTATGCAACCGACATCACTGCGAGTGTAGAATGCGCAACACATTATCACCACCGTGACCATGTGAAGTAATACCCTTAACAACCCCTGTCCATGACAGGTGCTGAGTCCAAACTATAGTACTATCGTTGCTAAGGTGTGAGGCAACAATCACTGTGTAAACATAACATACAAGCATTCATCGAGTCACGTATAACATACGAGAGCGGTTAGCATTCAAAAGTGTTTGCGTTGTGTGTTGATGTGTTTTGATAGAGAACGTATGTAACCCCCAAAAGTGCGTTAAGCGAAAAAGGGTTCGAGTATACTCACAATAGGTGTTTAACTAGTAAACACAGACTTGGATAGAAGAGAGCGCGTTGGAGTTTAGAATGAGCATAGAACAGTAGCGTAAGCGTTGAACAGCGTGTAAAACAGTGCGTCGGATGAGATAAATGTTGAATGGTGAGTCGATCGTATCACACCCCCAAAATACCACATGCGGGAACCCCCCACGAGGCGTGTGATGTACTAGGATCTACCCACCGATCATACTGTGCTCATAACAATATTTCAAATAAAACTTTCATTTATTAAAATAATCGTTACAAAACATTGTTTACATTTCAGCGGAAGCATACAACATTAATTAAGAGTTTCATAACCCAAGTGTATAAAAGCCATTAGACGTGTCTCATGATTCCATGCAAATCGACCCATGACCACTCCAGCATCCCAGACAGCAAGTTCCAATGACGTATACCTAAAAGCCTGCAAGCATGCAGAAAAGTGTATCAGACAATGCTGGTGAGTTCATGGTTTTATGAAAACATTGGTTACCAAGTGATTAGTTCAGTTCATTGATTATAATGTTGATAATACCTCGGATACAAGACGGCTCCTGATTTATGTTTTGCCCGTTCCCCAGTGCTCCTATCAAAGCACCGGGCATGACTGGGTCATTAGTTCACACCCGTCCTCTCCGGTACGGGGTGAGGGTGCCAAACCTAAGTAGCGCTACCAACTAATACCCCGTTACCTCTCCAGTAATAAAAAGATGGGACTTAAAGGTGATAGGATAAGTGTATTATCCAACATACCAGATTTTACCCATGAGACGTATTCCTCCAGGAATACCCAATTGCTTTACCCAAAAACCTATCCCTCTCAGGGATACCCAATGACTGTCCCAACCACCGGGACGCATGCTGAAGAGGACTGAACTCACCTTAGATTTGCTCGGTATGTTATGTTACCCGTTCCAAGTTAGTCAACCAAACCCTACCGTGGTTACCCAAAGACAATCAGTTTGTATGCACATAAATCACGTATTCCACATTCATGTTGTGTACAAGAAGCATTCATATTGCACGCATCATAATAGTTAACATAACAACCCATTTTCATCAAGTATTCACATAACATGTTTAGACTTCTCATACAAATTACACCGGCAATTCCCACTTTCCATAATCACTAATCAGTCTGTTAATATTCATCATAGAAGTGTGCGATTGAGCTCTTTTGTGCGACTATACTCAGCCGTACAGCCCAGTACAGATGGCCCAGTGAACGTGCGACTAGTGATTATGTATAGCCCAACTAAACCTGAGGCCTAACCAATCAGCATATGGCCCAAAACCCAAAATAAATCCCTTAGACCCATGCATGTATGCGACCAGATCTTATTATGTGTGCGACTGAACCAGTAAACCCTTTCCACAATTTCCATAACCAACACCCCCACTAATTTCAATCAAATCAATTACACAATTAAGTCCACATGCTTTACTTATCTACCAACAGTTTAATCACCATCATTCATAATCAATCCATGTCAATTATCACCCTAAATAAAATAAACACTCATCATTAGTTTATCCTAGTTTTCGTGTATTGACCAAGAACAAGAATCATTGTTCAATTCAAGATAACCACCAACAGTTCACGTAGGAAAACCCCTAGACTAACATTATAATTTATCAAAACCCTAGTTATCGATTAACCCCAATAGTAATTAAGCATAACCTATTCACATCGGCCAAAATATCCTCTCATTCCATCGCACCTTTATTACCAGATTGCCAATTCACTATGTTCGATTATAATTATTATCAAGTGTCAAACCCTTATGTTCTCATAATTCTTTTTACACAATATCACCCATGGATTCCATCATACAGTTAACCATGTTTGTGCTCATACAACACCTTTAATCATAAGCAATCTAAAACAAGAACATCCTACACTAAGCATCAAATACGAACACACTCAAGAATGATCAAATACATATGCATATAATCCATTTTGTCATGTTCATGTGCACATATTACTAACTATAGTTTCACATTACACTTATTTTTCTTGCAAGTCTTAGAGTCAAGGTCGAACCGAAACCGAAACAACGAACTTTAGTACGAGGCTACGGAGTGTGTGGCATTTACTTCTTGCAGTGGTGACCTTGGGTGGTTGTACCGGAGTCAACAGCCGTTGCATAATTGAGAGAAGAGGCGGCGACCGATCTACGCTTTTCTTTAGGGTTTTCTGGTGTAAAGGGCGATGGGTGGTGGGGTTGGGATTAAATATAGTATTTTGAAAAACTATCTTTTCATAATGACCCTTATACTATCCGTATGTGAAAACTTGTTCAATCAAGTTGATAAGTTATCGAAATAATGGAAGGTTATAAAAACTTTATGACACACAATTTCAAACAAATAGGGGGGGCGATTTGCAATGTGAATTGTAAGTAGAGAGAGAGAGGGACTTGGGCTGGTTGGCCTAGATAATAAGAACGTGGGCTGCACCCAACAAAACGTAAGAAAGAATAGTGGTGTGGGCCTCAAAAGGGAATATACTTTTTTTAAATCAACATATATATATATATATATGTATATATGAGCAATAAATTAACAATGTCATATATAAAAGATTTCGGTTACGTGAGTAGGTTGGGTCGACTAGCGAGTTCATGCTTTGGTTTAAAGGTACAAACGGTCCGGGTCGGTTCAACACTATAAATCGGATAAGTGCACAGCATTTGGTTTCGTAGAAAAGTAAAGCGTACTATAAAATGATTTAAAAGAGAAGTGAAACAAACGATGCTGACCTCGGAAACACGAGTTGTCACATTCTCCCCATGTTACAGGAATTTCGTCCTCGAAATTTAAGCTAAGTCATACGATATGCTCAATTTATAGATTCGTCAATAACCTATTGTGATACGTAATTACACGTAGTTTCACGAAAGTTTGTAAAACGAATATGTAAACCACATAGCACATAAGGTCACATAGTACGTAAAGTCACGTAGCACAAGAGTTACAGAGTTTGTACGCATTTAACAAAGTATAGAATTTCACGAAATTAATTATAACATCAAAGAAACATGCAGGAAAACCCGAAGTGTCACATTATCCCCAAGTTCAAAGAAATTTCGTTCCGAAATTCGATAAGCCGTCTTAGAGGAGTAAAGTAATAGCTCAAAAGGACTGTGTATTTTTCTCAGGTGCCACATCATCCCCAACTTGAAAGGGAATTTCGTCCAGAAATTCACCTAGTTGCATCTGTTTTGATTCAGTAGTTTTGAACATGTGAGGATAGTTGAGCTTCATCTGATCCTCGCATTCCCATGTGAACTCCGGTCCACGTCGTGACTTCCGACGAACTCTCATGGTTGTGATTCGACGGTGCTACAAACCTTAACTTCCCGGTCCGTGATTTCGATCGTTCCTCAACCAACTGCAACTTATCATCGATCTATGGGTCTTGCAAAGAGACCCCGAGTGTGGCGTCAGGCAAACACTTCTTCGGATTCAAGATATGAACAACAGCGTGAACATCTCCCAGTTTGTCCGATAACTCATGTTTGTAGGCCACTTTACCGATTCTTTCCAGAATCCTGAATGGCCCAACGTATCCTGGATTAAGCTTGTCACGCTTCCCAAGCGCATCACACCCTCCCAGGGTGACACTTTCGACAAAACACGATTGCTTACTACAAGTTTTAAGGGTTTCTTACGCTTTGCAACTTTTCTAGCGCTTGTGCGCTGCCACCATACAAGTTCTGATCAAAACAATCTTCTAAGGAGCTTCGAGTACAAGTCCTGGACTTGTGATTAGGCTGTCACCCATTTCAGCCTAGCAAAGAGATCGGCATTGTCGTCCATACAATGCCTCGAACGGAGCTGCTGGAATACTAGAATGCTAACCGTTGCAGTAACTCTACCAAAGGTAAATGTCTCAACTTTTACCAAAGTCGATCACACATGCTCGCAGCATGTCTTCGAGTGTCTGGATGTTCTGCTCACTCTGACCATCTGTCTGAGGGTGTGATAAGCAGTGCTCATGTCTAGACGTGAGCCATAGGAGTTGTGTGTTGCCCGCCACAAATCGGGTAAAAACGTAGATCACAATCAGAGGTAATATATGTTGGCTCCCCGTGCCTAAAGAAAACGCCTCTCTCAGAGAAATATTCATAACCTACAAAGACTCGTCAGTTTCCTTGGTTGCAAGGAAGTGTGCTGGTTACATGAGACAGTCAACGATCACCCAGGTGATATCGTCTCCGTTTCGGGTTTTAAGTGGATTAGTGATAAAATCCTTGGCAGTCTGTTCTCATTTCCATATGGGTGTTTCCGGTTGATGACCCAAACCAGAGGGTTTCTGATATTCTACCTTGACTTTCGCACGAGTCAAACTTCGTTCACATACATTGCTATGTGGACCTTCATGCCCGGTTGCCAGTGCCAGTGCTTTGGTTTGAACAGGGTGAATCTGATCAGGTAGTCTAGAGTCGATGGTGAGCTGTAGGCTCATACGCATTTAGGTTCCATAGTCGTAATTGGTCAAGAGTTCCATCCAGCGATGCCATCACATGGTTAGCTTTTTCGAAACAAGGGTACACGGGAGGCTCTTGTGATCGGTCTAAGTAGTGCATTTGGTACCGTCCAAGTAATGCCTCCAACTTAAATCCAAAGACCATGGCTTCCATCGCAGGTTGTGACTCGTGCAGTCCTTCTTGTGAATCCACCACGTAAACCATCACCTTCTCGTGTTGCAACAGCGTGTAACTGAGACTCTGATTCGGAACATCATGGTATACCACTAGATCACCTGTACCATAGGGTAAAGACGATGTTCAGTGCATTGTAGAGTTGGGATTCAGAAGCTGAAAAGACGTCCTCCTGCTTTGTCTCCCATGAATACACAGCATCCTACTATGCCAAAGAGACTAAAGCTGCGCGATCTTCGAAAATCCTACGATGAATCTGCGATAGCATCTAGCGAGACCAAGAAAATTGCTGTATCCCCAAGGGACTCTTTGGTGCCGATCAATTTCCAATAAAATGGGTCTTAGTGAGATCCACGTGTGTCTCTACTTTGTTGACTACGTGACCAAGAAGGTGTACTTCTCGAACCATGAAGTCACACTTAGGTAGACTTCGCATGGAATTGCTCCTCCCCTGGGAGCTCTAAGATGAAGTACAAGTGTTGTTCATGTTGTTCCTTTCTCCTGTAAATGATTCAAAACGTTCTCAATAAACACGGTCGATCCATGTGATCCATAAAGCTGCTGGTGTGCTGATTAACCCCAAAGGTCATGGAGTACAAAGTCGTAATGGCCGCACTGGGTTCAATATGCCATTTTAGGAACACTCTCCCATTGAACTTCCATCTGATGATAGTTCGTTCGTTAGTCAGTCCTCGAATGGGAGCTTGACCCTCTCAACGGGTCGTCAGGTTGTCAATACATGGTTGAGGTAAACGGTTCTTGACTATCACCTTGTTAAGTTCTCGATAATTAGTACATAAATGAAAAGGCTTATCTTCACGGATATAACTGGGGCTCCCCAAAGCGAAAGACTAGGCCCGACAAAACTCTTGTCCGACAGTTCCTGTAGTTGATTAAGCAGTTCTTGCAACCCTCCTGGTGCAAGACGGTAAGGAACAATCAGGGCTGCATCTGGGGTGAGATCAAACTGAGATTCTACCTAACAGTTGCGGATGTAAACCTGAAAGTTCCTCGAGTAGCACACCGAGAGGAATCACGAACAATTGGTGGATCCTCGATCCTCTTTTCCTTAGCCTTAACATCTGTAACGGTTGCTAACATAGCGGGGTGATCCCTCCGTAGACACTTCTGGGCTTTCACAGCTGAAATGGCGCTAACCTTTGCACCACTCTGACGCTTTAGAACAGATAACGATTCTCCACTAGGGAGAAGGATACACAAAATTTTCTTCTCACAGGGTATATCTGCGCGATATCCGGATAACCAATCCACACTAACTACTGCATCAAAACTACCAAGGATAGCAGAAGGAAGGTAGATGTCGAACACTTGTCCCACAAGGTCGAGTTTTTGTTACGAGAATTTCTAGTCCTGCCATCGTTCCCTTGGTTGTTGTCGTCCAGATTTAACAACGGCCAATCCATGTTGTAGGTACTTTCATTTCGATACAGTAGGCTACGATTACGAGTACCTTGATGTTGCCGTGACTGCTGCCTCTAGTGTCGTTGCTTGAAACGGAGGCCAACGATCTTTCACTAACGGGATCCATCTTTTCACATTCCGTGTCACGTCCTAAGGCGCTACTCATTGTGCTGGCAGTTACACATTCCACACTATAATCAATTGTTATCGCTTATGTCCCGATTGATTCGTAAGAGTTGACTCCCATAAGTCGTTGACTAGGGTTAAGGGTTCGATTGAAGTCAATTTGCTGGTGTTCGTTGACGGTAATCAGGGTCGTCCTAATACTGAGGTCGGTAAGGTACTACGCTCATCCTCTTATCCATCGATCTTGCAAGTCGATTGAGTAATACACGGTATGTTGCTAGGGAGTTGCAGAAGTGATCGCACTCCGGGATCTAAGGCGTTAATATGTTAAATTCCAGCAAACGAAGAAAAGTGAGAAAGAATCATTCGACACTGCGACATCCAACTCAGAAACGTTTGTACTAGCACCCAACATTCTACACAGTTCTCTAGACGTTCAGATGAGTGTTTAGGTGGTACTTGATAGCATCGTGATTCGTAAGGATTCGAAGAGGAGTGAAAAGATCACGTTCAAGTATGAGACAATCACTGCTTTGACTCCTATAGATTTGTTATATTTTTCATTGATCGAATAACGGAACAGAACCCCTTTTTCACTTGTTAAGCCTCATTGGGACTCACATGCACCCCACCTTATTATTATGTGTGCACCCACAATAATATTGTGATTTGCTCAGCTCCTCCTAACTCATGTCAAATGGTCCTTCAAACTCAGATGTCAAACAGAGGTTGTCAAAATGATAAGATCACAGAAATCCAGTGACTATGCCATACTATCAACGCGTCATAATGTAAGCAAGCAATTCATGTAATCATGCTATAGTGACGAGTGCGTGTTCGTACGCTACATCATAAACAAATGTGTACTAGTCATGTAATGTATGCAGCAGATGAAAAAGACGAACCTTGCAATCTGGAGCTGAGTGTCATGGTCGTATTCTCGTATTCAGAACTGTTCGGTTATAGTCTGGTTTTAACTGTCACACCTACAAAATACCACATGCGGGAACCACCCACGAGGCGTGTGACGTACCAGGATCTAGCCACCAATCACACTGAGCTCATAACAATATTTCAAATAAAACTTTCATTTATTAAAATAATCGTTACAAAACATTGTTTACATTTCAGCGGAAGCATACTACATTAATTAAGAGTTTCATAACCCAAGTGTATAAAATCCATTAGACGTGTTTCATGATTCCATGCAAATCGACCCATGACCACTCCAGCATCCCAGACAGCAAGTTCCAACGACGTATACCTAAAATACTGCAAGCATGCAGAAAAGTGTATCAGACAACGCTGGTGAGTTCATGGTTTTACGAAAACGTTGGTTACCAAGTGATTAGTTCAGTTCATTGATTATAATGTTGATAATACCTCAGATACAAGACGGCTCCTGATTTATGTTTTGCCCATTCCCCAGTGCTGCTATCAAAGCACTGGGCATGACTGGGTCATTAGTTCACACCCGTCCTCTCCGGTACGGGGTGAGGGTGCCAAACCTAAGTAGCGCTACCAACTAATACCCCATTACCTCTCCAGTAACAAAAAGATGGGACTTAAAGGTGATAGGACGAGTGTATTATCCAACATACCAGATTTTACCCACGAGACGTATTCCTCTCAGGAATACCCAATTGCTTTACCCAAAAACCTATCCCTCTCAGGGATACCCAATGACTGTCCCAACCACCGGGACGCATGCTCAAGAGGAATGAACTCACCTTAGATTTGCTCGGTATGTTATGTTACCCGTTCCAAGTTAGTCAACCAAACCCTACCGTGGTTACCCAAAGATAATCAGTTTGTATGCACATAAATCACGTATTCCACATTCATGTTGTGTACAAGAAGCATTCATATTGCATGCGTCATAATAGTTAACATAACAACCCATTTTCATCAAGTATTCACATAACATGTTTAGACTTCTCATACAAATTACATCGCAATTCCCACTTTCCCTAATCACTAATCAGTCTGTTAATATTCATCATAGAAGGTGCGATTGAGCTCTTTTGTGTGACTATACTCAGCCGTACAGCCCAGTACAGACGGCCCAGTGAACGTGCGACTAGGGATTATGTAAAGCCCAACTAAACCTGAGGCCCAACCAATCAGCATATGGCCTAAAACCCAAAATAAATCCCCTAAACCCATGCATGTGTGCGACCAGGTCTTATTATGTGTGCGACTGAACCAGTTAACCCTTCCCACAATTTCCATAACCAACACCCCCACTAATTTCAATCAAATCAATTACACAATTAAGTCCACATGCTTTACTTATCTACCAACAGTTTAATCACCATCATTCATAATCAATTCATGTCAATTATCACCCTAAATAAAATAAACACTCATCATTAGTTTATCCTAGTTTTCGTGTATTGACCAAGAACAAGAATCATTGTTCAATTCAAGATAACCACCAACAGTTCACGTAGGAAAACCCCTAAACTAACATTATAATTTATCAAAACCCTAGTTATCAATTAACACCAATAGTAATTAAGCATAACCTATTCACATCGGCCAAAATATCATCTCATTCCATCGCACCTTTATTACCAGATTGCCAATTCACTATGTTCGATTATAATTATTATCAAGTGGCAAACCCTTATGTTCTCATAATTCTGTTTACACAATATCACCCATGGATTCCATTATACAGTTAACCAGATTTGTGCTCATACAACATCTTTAATTATAAGCAATCTTAAACAAGAACATCCTACACTAAGCATCAAATACGAACACACTCAAGAATGATCAAATACATATGCATATAATCCATTTTATCATGTTCATGTGCACATATTACTAACTATAGTTTCACATTACACTTATTTTTCTTGCAAGTCTTAGAGTCAAGGTCGAACCGAAACCGAAACAACGAACTTTAGTACGAGGCTATGAAGTGTGCGGCACTTACTTCTTGCAATGGTGACCTTGGGTGGCTGTTCCGGAGTCAACAGCCGTTGCATAATTGAGAGAAGAGGCGGTGACCGATCTACGCTTTTCTTTAGGGTTTTTGGGTGTAGGGGGCGATGGGTGGTGGGGTTGGGATTAAATATAGTATTTTGAAAAACTATCTTTTCATAATGACCCTTATACTATCCGTATGTGAAAACTTGTTCAATCAAGTTGATAAGTTATCGAAATAATGGAAAGTTATAAAAACATTATGACACATAATTTCAAACAAATAAGGGGGGGGGGGGGGTTGGGCGATTTGCAATGTGAATCGTAAATAGAGAGAGGGACTTGGGCTGGTGGGCCTAGATAATAAGAACGTGGGTTGCACCCAATAAAACGTAAGAAAGAATAGTGGTGTGGGCCTCAAAAGGGAATATACTTTTTTTTAAATCAACATATATATATATATATGTATGTGTATGTGTATGTGCAATAAATTAACAATGTCATATATAAAAGGTTTCGGTTACGCGAGTAGGTTGGGTCGACTAGCGAGTTCATGCTTTGGTTTAAAGGTACAAACAGTCCGGGTCGGTTCAACACTATAAATCGGATAAGTGCACAACATTTGGTTTCATAGAAAAGTAAAGCGTACTATAAAATGATTTAAAAGAGAAGTGAAACAAACGATGCTGACCTCGGACACACGAGTTGTTGTAGGATCATTGAATCGATCAAAACGAGTCGATCAGAAGAGTTCTAGACCAAATCAGAGGCGGAATTCATTAATTTGATCTTCATTCAGCTTGATATGCACTAAGAATCACTTTAAATGTCACTTGTATTGATTTCACAGCGTTTTACAGGCTTGGTGACACATCAGCAGAGCTTCGCTACTAGAATTGCAAAGTTACAAATGAAATGACAAGCTCACCTATATATAGTGTTCCCACTTCGCATGAACTGGACTTCACCACTTCGCACGAACTGCCAGTTCGTGTGAACTGGACTATCCACTTCGTCTGGAGTGGCTAGTTCATGACCGATTCCTGTTTTTCTCGTATAACGTGTCTAGATCTAACAATTCTATTAC
This sequence comes from Helianthus tuberosus, assembly GCA_030545235.1. Taxonomy (NCBI): domain Eukaryota; kingdom Viridiplantae; phylum Streptophyta; class Magnoliopsida; order Asterales; family Asteraceae; genus Helianthus; species Helianthus tuberosus. The sequence goes on from JARYGA010028540.1 coordinate 76,951, forward strand.
AAGACTCGATACAAGACGAAGTCGACAGACATATGCACCAACAGACTCCCCCTTGGATGTTGACGAAGTCTTCAGTGTCGAGTCTTCAGTATGACGAGTCTTCAGTCTTGATCAGTCTTCATGCTCTTTCCAAAATATCTAACACTGTAAGCATCCTTCAATCTCTATCTTCTCCTCTATCTCTCTCTTACTCTCCTTAGCATTAGCAGCTGGCGTGAACTGCAGTATTTGAACCTGGCTATAATGTCTTCAGACTCCCCTTTGCTAGCAGACTCCTCCTTAAGTTGTTCCGGGATCGCAATCTGACATAGCTTCCGTTCCAAAATAGAATCCTGGCTCAAACTCTGCTCAGGCTTAGACACGGGGATCTTCACAGGTTCAGTAATGATTCCTGGCTCTCCGTAGCAACAGGATCAGAAACCTGGCAACCTGCACAATTCTCTACCTAAAAGTAAATTTCACAATTTTTACGATTTAACAAATTTAGAAACCACTTGGTAGATAGACAATTTTGACAATAACAATCTCTGCTGAATCACTTGTATTCAAAACACTCAAATTAGGATTCAAGTTAATGAACCATTTAAACATTTCAAAAACATTTCTCATTTCAAAACAAACTCTCCCAACCCTGTTGTTCATCATGCTCAGCACTCGGAATTTTGAAAATCAGCTTTTCAACATCAGTAGTCGAAAACAAGATAAAATAAAATCTTTTTGATTTTTCAAAAATTTATGCTAGAACACACTTAAACTCTTTTTGGATTTTTGGGAAATAAACTATATACATACATCTTTTTGTGAGTTTGAGTAAGAGGATCATATCAGTTTTTAACAAAACACTAGCACCGTTGAGCTTTAAACACTTTAAGTTCTAAACGATTCACTTAGATTGTCAGTATACTGATCCACTTAAATTTTCACACAAAGTTCAATTGTTTCGAGATACTATATTAGTGTTTTAAGCACTTAAACTTATTCGAGTGTCCCACCTCAGAATATACTCCCGTATCCAGACTCCTATATTCAGTCTTACAGGTGAATGTACACTAATGATAACTGTAAAGGGTGAATGCGAGACCATGAGAGCTCAGGCTATTGCTTCCGCAAAATCAGAGAGATGATGGTTCGACTTTAGGTGTGTCCCCTTGGGGATCTTCTTTTCAACAGCACATGATTTGCATTTTTCAATGTTTCATCATTTTTTATGCTCAGGGTGGGCTTTAAGATTAAAGCAGTGCAAAGTATTATACGAGGACTAGGCTATTGCTCTCGCAAAATCAGAAGTCCCGGTATAATACCCCAGATATCACCACGCACAAAGACCTAGTATGTCAGAAATAGAAAGCCCTTCAAACAAGATTTAGGGGGTTACCCATATATCCGAGAGATGTTCCCCACGAGATAAGTAAGTAATGATATTTAGGTTTATATCTCGAAAACAATCTACTAACCGTGTAAAAACCTACTGGCATATCAGCAGTGAGACCGTTTATCACACTTTAACTTTCCAATTCTTTAGCGTACTGTGATTGTCTACTGATGTACTATCATTTCCTCTTTTTCTCAACAAAACTCATTTTGATTTTTATCATGTTTTTGGCTTTTTCAAATTTTCTAATGTTTTTGGATTTTCTGAAATTTCCTACTCCCCCTAAAATTCAAAACCATTTAAAGAAAATTTGACAAACCGATGTGAATTGCTTCAAATCGCCATCCTCTTGGCATAAACAATCAGAACTCCCCCTGACAACAAACTATTTTCCAGTTAAGATTTCAAAACACTTAAGTTTGTTTTAATCAAAATGGTTTTTTCAGAAAATTAGTTTTGTTGATTTCACACACCACTTGTAGGATTCGGGGATTAATTCATCACTTTGCTTTTCAACCACTTGTAAAATCTAACACTTGTGGGTTTTTCACAAAAACATTTTTCAAGAATGATGCCGATTCATGCTCCACGATTACCAACTTGGGAGCTCCGGCAAGTCAGGATTTTTACTTCTTAAAGAACCTCACCCATTCCTGAGGAATCATGGGTGAACCATCTTCATTCGGTTTAACAATTTTTTATTCATAAAATTCTTTCACTCCCTTTACCTTCCCATCTGCCATCTTTCCAAAAATATGTAACACTTTATCATTAAAAGCTTTTTCAACATCAAATTCTTTCTTATCAGGAAAGAATTGATTTGAAATCTCAATCTTACCAACTTTTGATTTTAAATTTTCATTTGACAATGGTGGAAAATTTTCATCATCCATTGTTGGAACGAAATGCTCATCTTTTTGCACAACAGATGGCTCCTCTGACTTTGACGAGTCAGATTCATCGCCAGAACTAACGTCTGAATTCTTAACCACCCATTTTTGTTTGTTAAGATTTTCTCTTCTTTTATAAAAATGTTTCGAACTTTCACCAACTTCGAAAATCGAATTTTTGAACACCTTAAATTTTTCTGTTGGTTGTTCCTGTTTATCAACACATTTTTCTTTCAATTTAGAATTAGAAGAAACTCCCTGTTTTGTGTTGGTGGACTTTGGGCAATTCCAAGCAATATGTCCAACCTCTTGACATTTGAAACAGGTTCTTCTTTCAACTCTTGGTTCAGATTCTTTCAACATATTCTTTTTCCTTTCAGCGAGAAACTCCTTGTTTGACTGTTTCCAGAATGGTTTCTCCTTCTCTTCTTCTGAACTTGCTCCTGAAACAAATATAGTTTTTGGTTTATTCATTTTCTCATTTTTATGATTTTCTGGTGGAATAAAACCTAAACCTTTCTTTTTGAAATTACTGTTATGGTTTGGTTTCTTTCGATAACCATAACCAGAGCTGTAACCCTTTTTCTTGTTCAATCTTTGTTGAACTCTTGAAGTGTATTTTTTAGGTTTTTCAGTAAGATTTACATCTTTTATTTCAGAAATATTAATTTTTGTTAATTTGAAAACCTTGTTAATCTGTTCAGTTTTAACACTTCTTATTGGAAATTCCTCATCAGAAAATAATTTGTCAGAATCATTCAAAGTATATGCTACTTTGAATGTTTCATCATTCAAATTATTTTGTGACATCAGAAAATCTTTATTGTAAACCCTTTTGACCGGTGAATTCGAACTGTCAACTGATGATGAACTTGAACTCTCAAATTTAGACTTTGACTCTGACTCCTCATCCTTATCCAACACCTGATCGACCACTTTCTTTAATAACTCAGACTCATGATCAGTGTCAGACGATGTGAATGTAACGTCAATGTTTTCTGGTAACTCATCAGTTGTTTCAGACTTTAACTTTATATTAACTGCCTTTTTGACTTCATCCGAAATAGACTTTCTGGGAGAATAACCTTCCCAGATCGGAGGCGGACACCTTTTATAATTTGTACTTTGTTTCTTACCAGTATCCGTATCTTCCGACTTCTTATCTTGAAAAGCTTCAAAACCTGCAACAGTTGGATAAATTCTATCAATCAAGTAATCAGAACTTGAATAACTCTGCAACAATCGTCTGATTCTTTCGTTTTCAATCTTTTCAGTCTCCAATTCCTGCTTCAACGTTGCACACTCTTCAATATAATGATTGATGGCTTTCTGTTTAGTCATCATTGTTGAATTCATCATTGTCAAAGCATCTTCTCTTTCTAAGTTTGTCTTTTCCAATTGGTTAACTGTTCTGTTCAGCACATCATAAGATTCTTTCACGTACTTAACATCAAACAACAATTTTTCTTTCATCTTGTCTAGCTCAATATACTTCTTATCTTTCTCTTCACAATGTTTGCATGATTCCAAACATTTCAGACAAGATTTTTCAACCTCTACTATCTTTTCAACTTCAACTATTTTCTCGACTTCAATTATTTTTTCAACTTCGACTATTTTCTCCACTTCAACCATTTTCTCCACTTCAACTATTTTTTCCACCACCTTCTCAATCACAACCGGTTCTTTATCAAATTTTATCTTCACTTCATTTTCTTCAACCTCGACCTTCTGTGTCGGTTCTTCTTCAGCTTTTGCCTTTTCTTCAGCAATCCTTCTTGCTTCAATTTCTTCTTCAACCACCCTTCTTGCTTCCATTTCTCTCTTTAGTCTAGCAGCCTTTTTTCACTTTCAATCTCTCGATTTTATCTGCAAAAAACAAATTAAAACTGTAAGGATCCAAATGTATTCTAGCTGTATTGATATACTCTTCCTCATCATCAGTATCTTGATCACTTCCTGAATATTTAAAAATCGGTTGTCTTCTAGGATGGTTCTTAGACTTGATTGATTCTTCTCCTGAGGTTGAGTCTTCAAAGATTTGAGCAACAAATGCTGTTTTTTCCCAAGTTCTGTTAGGATCATACTTATCCCAACTGAATCCTTCTGGAAGCCTTTCATCATCTTGGTATATCAGACCACCTTTTGGACTTTTTTCATCTTCTTGGTCTATCAGACCATAACAAGCTCTCTTCTTTCCATCTTCAATTTTAATAGTATTTGAGGTTGAAGATTGTTGTTGATATGGTTGTTGAGCAACTTGATGATAAATTGCTTTTTGATAATAATCGTTGTTTCCAAACGGATCTTGTCTTCCGGTTGCTTCTCTGTTTGTACACTCTCGTTTAAAATGTCCTTTTTCTCGGCAACGAAAACAAGTAACCTTCGATTTGTCAAAACCTAGCTGAGATGTAGCAGCATCACGAAGATCATCTCTACCAGTAATTTGTTTAAACTTTTCTGCTCTTCTCAAAACACTAGCTAAACACCACTTGATGTCCATCAACTCAAGTTCTTCAGAATCAATCTGGTCATAATCTTCTTTGGTAAGCATCGGATTGCCAATTCGTCCAGCAACCAAACTTTCATATGACTCTAACACAGTAACAAGAGCTGCCATGTGTTGCTTTGCAGTTTCTGGAGAAAAATTTCTACCATTTTGAATGTTTAATGTCACATTGCATTGCAAATTTGTTGAACTCGGTTGTTGAGGACTTGGTGTTGAGAAATTTGGGTTAAAACTTGAATAAGACGAAGAATATCCACCACTCTGAGTTGTAGTGCTAACATTTGTTCCAAAAGTACCATCAGCACTGAAAGCAGTCTGAATCTTCGGACTCAGAGTAGTCTCAAATTTGCTTCCTCTATAGTATAAACTAACATCTTGTTGAGCACTCGGATTCTTCATGATAGCAGTTTTCTGAACATCCAATTCATGTTCTTCAAGCTTCTGAATGAACTTACACAAATTCATAACTTCATGTTGTCGGTTATGCTTTAAAATCAACAGATATGTTCCCCATTTATTATGTGGTAGCGCATCGGCTAGCCTATCAACCCATTCATCATCTTCTTTCTTGATGTCCAATCTTTTCATCTCCTGGACAAGATGACAATATCTCTCAATGATTGTTCTTGTTGTTTCACCTTCAAAAGCTGTAAACATATCAAAAGATTTTTTTAGTAATGCACGTTTATTTTAATCATATCAGCACTTCCCTTAAACTTTTTAATCAACGCCAACCAAATTGATCTAGCAGTTCCCTCATGTTGAAGTAAAACGAAAATATCTTCTTTTATCACTTGTTGGAGAATGCTAATCATCATCTTTTCACTGGTGTATCTTAATTTTTCATTTGGTGTAAGTTCGCTTAATGGTTTTTCATTTCCAATATTATCTTTCGGTCTAACGTAATCTTTCTCTATCGAAACCCATGCATCAAACTTATTTCCTTGCACCCAGTTTTCAAAACGATTCTGCCATCCTTTAAAATCCTCAATGTACATAAGTTTCGGAGGCTTTTGGAAAGTTCCCATTTCATTTTCGATTTCAACAGTTTCGGCAACTGTAACTGGAGCATTCGGAGTAGTAGCAAAGGCGTTGTAAAACTCGTTATCCATGTTTCGGTAAAAAGTTTCATAAAATCACAATGTTCAAGCGAACTAAAATTTCAAACAAACTGGATCTGGTACGATCTGGCTCAAACGAACTGGTTCAAACTAACTGGTTCAAACAAACTGACTAAACTCAAATGACCTAACACAAGTTCACGCGACCTGGATCACTTCACTTCGTGTGAACTGGTTTAATCTGTGCGACTAGGTTCAAACCGTGCGAGTTGGAGGGAATTCAAATGAACTGAACTAAATTTTCACGCGACCTGAGGATCTGACAATTCACATGCAAGATCAAATCATATGCAATATTAAACTTCAATTGATTTCTATTAGACCTCAATGTCCACTTAAACAACAACAGTAATCAATTTCAATTCTAATAGAGCCAAGTAATCACGTGCAACCATATTAAGTGTTGTGTTATAATTGGGGCGTTCAAATTGGACAGTAAACACAATTACATGGGCCAGACATTATTGATTATGTGATGTATTGGACTGACAATCCACGTGATGTAATAAATTGGATTCAATTGGGTCGCACTATAAGTCTGATCACATGCAATTCTTGAGTTTATGGCCGAAAAATTTAATACACAACACAATCCTATTGGGCCGATAACAATTACTCAAATTCAATACTCATTGGACCGAGACAATTATTCAATCAAAGCACATGGGTCGGTGATTTGTTCAGAGAACAAAGTAAATTGATTGGGCCGATGAAAACTTAAATCACATGGGCTGACACACTGAGTTGTTTCACGCGACCTGATATGATCTGTTAACCACTTCGTATGACCTGGAAGATATATTTCAAACGACCTGGAATTTTCAAGCGGGCTGACAAACTTTCATGCGACCTGGTCGCTCAACTCATGCGAACTGGAAGAAATTTCACACGATCTGAACCTTGTTCGAATGAACTGATGTATTTTTGTCAAATTTTATCAAGTTTTAGGTCGAATTAGGTCCTGATTTTTTCAAGGATTGATTAAAACAGTATTTCGCGTGTTATATGTAAAAATCAGGCCATATTATCCGTAAAAACTCAGTTAATTTTGAAAAAAAATGTGAAGAAAGTGAGTAGAAGTAAGTAGAAATCATAATTTCTGGTGAAAACAAGCCGAAATCGGTAAGAACTCCTCCTCCTGAGCTCTGATACCACTTGTAGGATCGTTGATTCGACCTAAACGAGTCGATCAAAAGAGTTCTAGACCAAATCAGAGACGGAATTCATTGATTTGATCTTCATTCAGCTTGATATGCACTAAGAATCACTTTAAATGTCACTTGTATTGATTTCACAACGTTTTACAGGCTTGGTGACACATCAGCAGAGCTTCGCTACTGGAATTGCAAAGTTACAAATGAAATGACAAGCTCACCTATATATAGTGTTCCCACTTCACATGAACTGGACTTCACCACTTCGCACAAACTGCCAGTTCGTGTGAACTGGACTATCCACTTCGTGTGGAGTGGCTAGTTCATGACTGATTCCTGTTTTTCTCGTATAACGTGTCTAGATCTGACAATTCTATTACAAGACTCGATACAAGACGAAGTCGACAGACATATGCACCAACAATTGTCACAGATCGGATGATCATCCAGACAAATGGTCATCCGGACGGATGACCATTCGAACGGTTGGTCATTCGATTGAGTGAGTGTGTTTGTTTTGAAACTTTTAAAGTTTTCGTTGTAGTATTAAAACAAGTCATCCGGTCGGATGGTCATCCGGACGGATGGCCATCGATCGGATGGCTATTCGTTGAGAGTTTGGTAGTTTTGAAGTTTTGATTAAATTGTTTTTGAACAAGAGTCAGTATAAAGGACAAGTCACCTGGTCGAATAGTCATTCGATCGGATGGTCATTGATGTGCGTGAGTGTTATTAGTTTTTAATGTATATTTTAAGCCCTTTAACACTTTTTAGCCAAGTTTTAAATTTATAAAACACGATATTTACTAACACTAAACACACATATGGGCAAGTGCACCCATCATGAGCTTAGTATAGTGTTGGTAAGATACCGAGGTCGTCCAAGGACACAAGAGATTTTAGTACCGGTTTATCCTCAACGTCTAATCAAATCAAAAGTTTAGAAAAAGTTTTTAAACAAGAAAAATAAAACTAACTAAAATGTAGAAAAATAAAAATAAAAATAAAAACAGATAGACAAGATGAATCACTTGGATCCGACTCGTGTTTAGTGTAACCTTTGATTATTTCCGCACTTTTGCACTTTTTAAGAGATTATCTTAGTTATTGTAGTTGGCCACTCTTCTGAAGGTGACGTTACCCTCAACCCAGTAGTTTAAGTTAGCAAGGATACAATCCTAAAGGGTTGGATTATTGAAAGATAATTAATTAAGTTATTAATGCATATTGTGGTAGGCCCCTCTTCTGAAGGTGACGTTACCCTCGGCTAAGTAGTCTGAGTCAGCATGGATACAGTCCTAAGTAGCCGGGTTAAAGTATTAATAGTAGTTTACATATGAGGGGATCAAGGAGTTCGGACCCCCGCCATCCAATACCAGTGGGTATTGAAGGAGGTCCTACTAAAGTTGACCCATGTCCTTGCAGGATCTATACACTGAACAAGGCAAAACTCTTACCAAACCGTTCCCTTAACCCCCGACCAGGTAGCCAACATACCTCCATATAGACCGTGGAGATATGAATGGTGAAAATCTTTTATTTTATATAGACAGTAAAATAATGCCAAGACACCATGGACAAACGATAAGGAAGACTCACCTTCAACATAAGAAACTAGTTATTAATGTCATTAATACAGAACCAAATAAAAAGTGCGAAAAGATTAAAAATAAAAAGTATTACACTAAACACTTGTCTTCACCAAGTGATGTAAGAGACTTAGGCAAACATTGCCTTTGATTGTCAAGAACTCTTACGATCAATCTTGAATCCCGAGACTACTACACACACTCTATGATGGATGATGGTGGTGGATGATGGTGTGTGGTGGTGGTGGAGTGTGGTTGAAGTGTGAGAGAGGTGGTTTGCCAAGGGATGGTTTGCAAATGAGCCAAGCACCCCTATTTATAGCCTTCACAGAAGCCCGGACACGGCCCCGTGTCCATTGGGCACGGCCCCGTGTCCACCCGCCTTCTCTTTCTTCATTAAATGCAGTTTGTCTGCATTAGTTGACCACGCCCCCGTGTCCGCTGGGCATGACTCCGTGTGCAGAAGCGTATCTGTACTATCAAGATTTTCATAGATTCTGCGAATCTTAGAGTTGACCACGGCCCCGTGTCCGCTGGGCACGCTCCCGTGGTGGGTGATAGAAGCTTCTACAACTTTGTCTTTTCTGCAGACACTTGGGCACGCCCCCGTGCTCACTGAGCACGGGGCGTGTTCAGCCTTCTGTTCTTCTTGTTTTGCTTGGGAAGATGCTGTCGAGGGGTAAGGCATGCCACGTTTATTCCTTTTCTTGTATTTATGCTGGATTTGGCTGCATTTTTGCTTCTTTTGTTAATTTAAGCTCTTTTAACCCTGAAAATACAAAAGGAAGACAAAAGCATACTTTTTCCAACATTAGTACTAAAAAGGGTTAGTTTTATGCCTCATTTGATGTAATTGATATGTTGCATTTTGCACACATCAGTCATCCGATCGGATGGCTATTCGATTGGACAACCTGTTGTTTTGAAAACTTTGTGAAATTTTCTAAGTACAAAAGTTTAAAGTTTAACGGAGACGGCATGACGACGTTCAAACAACGGGAATCCACACCAAGTCCAGCTCAGCCGATCGGATGGGAATCACCCCATTCGATCAGACCTTCTGTTTCCGATGAAGGTTCATGTTCAACCCGTGAATCGGTCGTCTCTCCGGTGGTAATCCATTTTCAGACCGGTTCTCAACTAGATAATGAGTAGAGAGCCTGAAAGAGTCTAGATTCCATCGGTTTTTGTGATGAAAGTGAAGGAAAGTTGAAGATAAGTTTGAAATCATCTTTCAACTGATTTTATCTTGTTGAGATTCGTGTAAAATAGTGTAGAAATCCTTTAGATCTGAACCATTCTTGATGAGATGACGTCACACAACCGATTGCATAAACAACCCAGATGATGTCACCTTCAAGGGGTCCAAATCAGGTGATTTCAAGGTGAAATCAATGATTTTGGTGGAGAAGATGATGGAGATGTGTGTAGTGATGATGGAAGTACAAGATTTAGGGAGAAATACTTACGAAATTGCCTTGAATCGAGAGAAAAGTGCTTGAAAGGGACTTGAGAGCGTCTGGTCGAATGGAGCTGTCACATCAGTGAACAGTGATGTGACAAGCGGGTATTTATAGGGTGAGAGGGAGTAAGGCGGTAGAGAGTGTGAGGGTGTCGGATGACCATCCGATCGGATGGCCATCCAAGCGGATGGTCATCCGGACGGTAGTCCATTCGATCGGTTGGTTATCCGGACAGCCTAGTTGTGCGAGTTAGTTTTCCAACTTTCGTTTCGTGTGGTGAGCGTTGTGTCGCGTTTGAGCGAGTTGCGAGTGAGCGTTGCGATGAGGTAACCACATAACATTAAACAAGTAATCACACAAATAACACATATAATAACTAAGATGCATAAAAGTAAATATGCGTTTCGAGTTTGCGATGCGACAGCGTTTAGTATAAACATGCGATGTAATAGCGTTAAATGTGATAACTGAGTTTTGAGATTGCGTTGTGAATGCGTTGTAAAATATAGTTTAAATTAGTTAACCCATAGCGATAATCGGAATCTCGAGAGTACAAGTCAATTAAGCAATAAATGACAGATCTAAATAATGACCCAAAAAGTCGGGTTGTTACATAAACCACTGATGAAGACTAAAGTCTGCTAATAGCAAAGGTCTGTTCACCCTATATTTGAAGAAGACAAATTCTAATGAAGAAGGTCTGCCGAGGCTCAACAGATGATGAAGCTCAACAGATGATAAAGCTCAACAGATGATGTATAATAGAGTTTACAATGTAACATTGTCTTAGTAATAGCATATGTTAGAGGTTGTTAGAAGTTGTTAGATGGCATTATCTAGGTGACGTCAGCATTGGATTCCTCAGCGGTTTGATTGTACTATAAATAGAACAGTCATGTACTGTTCTTTTCATCACTCACCTTGACATTTTGTACAAGCAAATCAGAGTGATCTTAGGCTGAGGGGGAGTTTGTAATTCATGCATACGTGAACTACTGTATTTTACAATCTTTCTATCAAAGTATCATGATGAAAGCAAATCTCTCATTGTTTATGGTTTAAAGTTTATTATCATTCCTCAACATTATTTCCATTTTTGTTATCTTCTTACATCATTCATCTTAAACATTCACAAACAATTCACACTCGGATCCTAACAATTGGTATCAGAGCTTTGGTCAATCAAATTCGATTTAACAATCAATTTGATATAAAATATCAGATCATTTCGCTAATATCATTTGTTTGTAGGTATTGAAAACAGAGTAAAAAGTTTATAGACGTTCAAAGTCGTTTAAACAAAACTTTGTAAAATAATCAAAATGTCTCAAAACACACAAGATCCTCATAACATTGTGTAACACCCCAAAAACGGGTTTGATAATCAAACCACATTAATATTAAGGAGCAGATAAAATATCGTTAGTGGTAAAACTAACTCGGTAAAAATTAGGATTTAATTAAATAAACCTAGTGTTAAATAAAGGATAGATGAATGCCTTTTATAATAATGTTTATAAAAGGCCCGAGACTATCGGTACATGATCTAAGACAGGAAGTATGCAACTAGGAATAATTAACCTAGTTGATTATTCGTATTGTTAAGTGATATATATTGGATTATATCCGTTAATAATTGAAATGTCAAGCTTGAGGAACCAAAGTTATCAAAAAGGAAACTAGAGTTTTAAAAACTAAAATTTAGACATAACACACACATAGTGTGTGTGTGTGTGTGTGTGTGTATGCGATCATCAGTAGGTGGAGACAAGGGGAAACCCTTATTCATCCAATATCATCAAAATTGAAGGGGAAATTGAAGCTCAAACTCATGAATGAACATGAATTAACGATCACCTAAACAAGGGGATCATAAGGTATGTCTTAAAACCTAGATTGGTGAAAGTTGTAATTTGAGACAAGTAGATTACTTGCAATTAAATTGTTGGATGATGATCCAAAGGTGAAATTATGTATAGATGTATGCTTAAGTTCATTAAACATAAGGAAATTATGAAACATTTGATATAAGGTTACTTGTAAGTGAATAACAAGTAAACTTTGAAAATGGGTTTTGATTATATGATGAAATTGATAATATATAAGTGTTCATGATCATCATACTTGTATGAATGCGTAAGATACTTGGACAAATTAGAGATTCGAGTAAGTGTCCATACATGACTTGAAATGGGTTTTGTATGATATGATGAAATTGATGTTGTGTCAATGTTAAATAGGTGCTTGAAATCATGTTGTCTACTAGTTTGTATGTAGAACTTGATTATATTAGGTATTCGGATGAATGCCTAGTAATATGATGAAATGGGTTTTACATATAGATGAAAACCCTTAGTTCTAGCATAATGAATGGATAAATTAGCATTGATAATCGAAAGCTAAATTAACTTGATGTTAATAATCGCTCGAACTTGTTAAAGTGAAAGAAATGAGATGAACTTATTTGTGGGTTTGTATGTGTTAATAGGAAGTTGACTTTTAAAAGTCAAACTGACCTATTATAAGATCGAATGATAATTTTTATATGAAATCCGTAAGGTGGAATAGTCGTGATAAATAATGACTAATCTAACCATCTTGCGAATGATAAATGATAGTTTGACGCTTGACAAGCTAGGTGGAAGCTTGGGAAAGAAGCGCGACAAACGGATCAAGTACGTGGGAAAAAAACATAATTGGATGCAAGGTAAGTAAAGCTTACATCTTTAAATGGATTATTTATTCATATATTTGGTTAAGAACAAGGTGACTTCGTATTTGAAATAAGTCCTTGAAATATGACGTACCGACATGAATTGATACGGGTCGGAACAGGTAAAAATGGTAAGAAACCATATTTGGTAGTAAAAAGGGTAAAATGGTAATTCGTCACGTGTTAATGAATAAACAATAAGTTTTGAAAAGTTACCTTATGGTGTAAGCCATAATGGATAAAAGGGTAAAATGATAATTTGGTCACGTGTTGACGAATAATAATGAGTTTTGAAAAGTCACCCTATGGTGTAAGCCATGATGGGTCAAATGCGTAAGGAAACGACTTAAGTAAATATGGCCACTAGGTGTAAACCGTAATGGGTCAAATAAGTGAGATGGTCAATAAATACCTTCTCACAATATTATAATGTTTGGTCGTCCTAACACAAAAAGGGGTAGGTCAAGAAGTGGGTAAAATGGTCATTTAGGCCAAACAGGTCAAATGGTGATGTTATCACCATTTGACAATAACGACTAATGTTTGCTTACCGAGTCTTATGCTCACAGGGACGAATAGCGTATGAGATTGCATTGCTATTAACTAGCAACTAATATGGTGAGGTATTAAAACTGGTCATTGCTTTGACCCGAGCCAGGTATGTGAAATTTGGTCAAAATCTCAATGAGGTTGTAGGGCCGAGGAGAGTTAATTGAGTCGTGGACTTTGGATTCACCTAAGGTGAGGTATATCAAGCGAATTGAAATTTAGATATTATGTTCTTAGGGACATAATGAATTTAAAATGGAATACGGGTTAAAAGAGTATACTTGGTCAAAACAAGCTTTCAAAATGTCCTTTGTGATTAAAGTTGAACAAAACGCCCTCGAATGACACACCAGGAAAACGACCCTTAAGGATAGTTTGAATATGAGTTTTACAATTCAGTCAATCCTTACGGTAGTATAAAATAGAAGGCTTAAACCATTTTGGTTTAAAGCTACATAATGGGTTATATTCGTAAAAATGTCTAACTTGGGGGTAGAATGGGAATATAATGATTTTTCCCATTCACGATCCATCACCTTTAAAGTTGTGATGATATATAAATGAAAATCATAAGTGGGAACGCGAAATATAAATAAACGGACTCAGTTAAAGAGTCATGATTGAAAGGTTTGGAATTCTTAAAAAGAATTCGGATTAATCAAAGTTCGGCCTTTCAAAGGTCGAACGGGTCAATTGGCATAACCGCGAACCGGATAATGGTCGCTAGAATGAAGTAGGCCCATATACATGTTTTTTGGTTAGTTATATCTAGTGGTTGACGGTTTGATTATATTTGTCACTTGATGATTTAATATGTTGTTTGGATGGTATAAAGGGTATTGATGTACATGTAATAAAATGAGGGTCGGGATTTAGAGAAAACAGTAGAAAGTGTGAGAACGGTGAGAACGCTTATCGACCGTCCGATCAAAACAATCTATGGACTAGATTGGCGCGGTGGCGTTTTCATAAATAACATCAATTTTATTACGTGGACGCGCTTCATTAAAGGTAAAAGGGTCTTTTGACTTCTCCACACAAAACGTCATCTCATGAAATAAAACGCCAAAAACAAAAATCACAGACCATTCAAAGTAAAAACGCCATTAGATATAAAATGGCAAACTTAATTATAGTAAAATCCCGCCTAAAAAACCGCCAAAAAAATCCTATATATACAACATCTCAGACCTTCAATTAAAAACACACACAAAAATCCAAATGGCATATTTGATATATCCCATTCGCATTAGAAACGCCAAAAAACCCAAACATCAAATATCTTCTAACCCAAAACGTTTTTTTGAAATTCAGTTTGGTTGTCTGTAAGATTTCGCTCAATGAAATGGACAAAATCCTTAAGTGAGGATATTGTCCATTTCATTGAGTAAAATCTTATTGACTTATCCTCAACTTCCATCCAATTTATAACGCCAAAACATACAAAAACATTATTGAGGTTTGTTGTCAATAAAGTTTAGCTGTATGGGGTGGACAACATTGTCAGTTATCTTTCTTAACCGAGGATTAACAATGTTGTCCATCTCATACAGCAAAACATTATTGATTTTGGCATGATAAAATTTTGAGGTTTAAGGTGCTCTTATTTCGTGGCGTTCTTTTTTATCGGTAAAACGCCAAAAAAAGTTAAAAAATCAAACACCGTTGATTGTGAAATTCAAGATTGTTGGCTGAAGGGTCTAAACTCAATAACATTTTGCTGCAAGAGATGGACAAATCTTCAAGAAAAAGATGCTGATGTCAGACTGTGTGCTTCCAAACTGCCACACAAAAAACTACTTGAAAAACAAAAAAACAAAATGAATCATACGAAAGTCGAACCAGCCAGTTAACATGATTCAAAAAAGAAGAAAGAGACTGGTGATAGTGAAGATTTAGAAGATCAATTGTTTATGTATTATTTTTTTTATTTTCCTTTTCAGTTGATTGTTATATAATAAAAACGTCATATATAATAAAAACGTCAAAACAGCCAAAAAAGCTTGTTTAAACGATATCATTCCGTTAAACGCCCCCCAAAACTCCCAAACTATAATAAAATTACTTTGAAAAAGTATTATAAAAAACCCCCAAAAAAATAAATAAATAAAAAATAAAAAGCAAACTTGAAAATTTAACTAGAAACAGTAAATACAAATCAGTAATACTGAAGATAGGTAAAATTTATTATATTAGAATCTAAAACGCCAAACTTGAAAGATGGGACGTGTTACAGACTTCAGAGATAAAGCTTATCAAAAACAATAATTACCTACAGTAACTGAAAAGACGAATACTTTATTATAATAATGCACCGCTTAACTTAGGCGCCAAAAAAACACCCTATAAAATGATACGTCTCAGCAACTTCCATTTGATCAAAAAAAAAAAAAAAAAAAAAAACAAACGCCAAAACTACTAAATACCACTCACTATAAAACGCCAAAAAATAAAAAAAATCAAAGATGACTAATATGCTTTCTTGGATATTCAGAATTGTTCTTCGTGAAGTTTCACTGAATGAATTGTTATCAGAGGGGAGTAACTCAGAAATATTTTGCTGCATGAGATGGACAAAAATTCAAGAAAAAGACACTGATGCCAGTCATATGGCATTTTGTATTTTTTGTTCTTGAAGAAAGTTTGGATGAGGAGAAGAGATCAATGACACTGAAGAGTGGGTTGATTATAAAGATGAAGATCAAGATAAAGAAAAAGCGAAAAACCCACTCACACGTCATAGATCTATGTCCCCAAACATCCACAAAAAAGCCAGTTCAACAGACGAGCAGGCAAAATAATCAAACCGATGGGTTTGTTAAGTTATACATAAAACGCCATATATTTGGTGACAGTTCTTGTACTATTAAAGAAGAGAGAGACTGGTGACAGTGAAGATTGTGAAGAGAGATCCGATTAGGATTTTTAATTTATTTTCTTCGCTTGTATTTTTTTTCCTGTGGTTGAAATATAATCTAACAATAGTAAAACGCCAAGATACCACAAACGCCAAAATGTTTGTAAAAAAGAATAGAACAATGGGCCATCTTGTTTAAAACGCTTTGAAAAACGCCATTCAAATAGATTTCCTGACCCCCTGGGTTCCAATGGCATACGATTTGAAGAAACGCCATAAACGCCAAAATGTTAATACATTGAAACCATTAAATGCCATTAATTATTGAATTTGGTTAACACCAAAAATCTTAAAAACCAAAAATTAAAACAATATTGGGAAAAGCGGAACTGGAAAAGCAGAAGACGAAAGGACAAAAAAGCCCCTCCGCCCTTTTCTAAGCGGCGTGACACGTGTTGGGCCAGGAAGCTTTCTCACCATTCTCACACTTTTGAGCGTTTTCTCCTGATCTTGTGTCAATAAAATAAAATATTGGTAATGGTATTGTATTATGGATGGTAGGAGGTAATGGTATTGTATCACGGATGGTAGGGGGTAATGTGAGTGTATTATGGATGGTATGATAGATGAAAGGTAAAGTGTATTCAAAGTGGTGTACCAAAACACATTATAACATGTTCATACATAAAGATACACATGTGCATATCTAATGTTGTTAATGTTATAACAAGTTCATACATATAGATGCATATGTGCATTTATAATATTGTTAATGTAAAAAGTAGTATATTATGAATGGTAGTGTAAATGAAAGTGCAATTGTCTGATATTAGTAATGTATTACGGAATTTGTCAAAGAATGATACATATTCACATGTGTAGGGGCGGATTTAGCATGGTTCCATGGGTTCCCGGGAACCCATTTGAATCGAAGAAAATGGAAAAAATTAGTATAAACATTGTATGAGTTGGGAAAAAATTATGAAAATTTGTGAAAAACTACCAAAAGGAACCCAGTGGAATCCGATCCTGGATCCGCCACTGCACATGTGCATGGATAATTGTTACTCGAATTTTTTTTTTGGTTCTTTTTTAGTGACAATTGAAAACCACTAGTTTGAGTGAAAACTCGAAAACTAACTAAAAAGCCTAAAAAGATACTAAAATTTACTTTTTTATAATTTTTTATTAAAAATCGCTACATTTTATAAATAAAAAAGAACATTTTTTTCAAAAAAAAAAAAAAATTGTAGTGCACATGTGCAATAATACACATGTGTAGTACACATATAATGCACATGTGCAGTACAAGGTTATTATTATTATTTTTTTTTTGAAAAAAAGTTTTTTTATATATAAAAAGTAGCGAAAATTTGTAAAAAATAAATTTTGGTATGTTTTTTAGTCTTTTTTGTTTGTTTTCGGGATTTCGCTCTAACTAGTGGTTTTTAATTGAACGCTCCCCTATATATATGTATATATATATATAGGGGAAGCTTCAAATGAAAACCACTAGTTATCGCGAAAACTCGAAAACTAATTAAAAAAGCTTAAAAACATACCAACTTTTTTTTGCATACCAATTTTCGCTATTTAAATTATATAAAATAAAACTTAAAAAAAACTTTAAAAAAATTTGTTTTTGTAGTGTACATGTGTAATAGTACACATGTGTAATAGTACTACACATGTGAATTATTACACATGTGCACTACAATTTTTTTTTAAATTTTTTTATTTATAAAAACTAGCGATTTTTAATAAAAAATTGTAAAAAAGGAAATTTGGTGTGTTTTTTAGGTTTTTTTTTAGTTAGTTTTCGAGTTTTCGCAATAAAAGTGGTTTTCATTTAAACCATCCCTATATATATATATAGGGTTAGATTAACGTACAAATGCTCTTATCGTACATTATGTACGCTACAATCTCAGCCGTCCGATCATCTTCCCGCATTGAATTCGCATGTTGTTTTTTTGTAACAATTTCGCATGTTGGTTTTTTAACATGCGATTTCATCAAAATTACCACATGCGAAATTACAAAAAAACAACATGCTATTTCATCAAAATTATCACATGCGAAATTGGTACAAAAAAACAACATGCGAATTCATCAAAATTATCACATGCGAAATTGGTACAAAAAAACAACATGCGAATTCATCAAAAATTATCACATGCGAAATTGTTATAAAAAAAACAACATGCGATTTTAAAATGCGGGAAGATGATCTGACGGCTGAGATTGAAGCGTACGTAATGTACGATAAGCAATATTGTACAGTACTCTTTACCTATATATATATATATATATATATATATTGAAATCAATAGCGTAGAACAAATTTTTGTGAATCCGGATCATGGGTTCACAAGTTAGAAATGTGGGTAAATGTTTTACGATCAATTAAAATCAAGTTTGAAACGAAACGGATGAGTTTTCGAGAAGTTACGAAGTTTTTACGTACAAAAGGCAAAGCTGAAAATTGTAGCTCTGAACCAGGCGCAAGGTTGTGCCCCCTAGGCGCAAGGTTGCGCCCCTGACTGATGTCATCTGTATTGCGTCAGAACTGACACAAGGTTGCGCCAGACTGGTTTCTTCGTGCGCCAATCACTAATTCTTTTTTATTTTTCGCATTCTTCAACTCCAAACTTGTGTGAAGGTTATCACTACGGCAGAGTGCTGTAACTTACTACGGGGTTCTTAAATTTCTTTTGCTTCATGTTTGTTGGACATAAGCATGTAATTTATGTTATATTCAGTTCATATCTAGCATACGAAATTTAGATTTATGCAAATAAACTACAATTTCATATATACAATGACGTGAGCGATTCATAAGTCATAACAAGAACAATGGTTTTTCCATACATATATATAACAACGCACATTCATCCAACTAGCCCAAACCTTCAATTCTCATTCACCATTCCTAGTCAAATTTCATACAAACTCATACAAACAACATATACATGTAAATATGTTAACACATAAGGCTTCCAACACATTATGGTCAAGATACCCACACACTTAAACTTTGCATCAATTTAAACAATCGCACATGACCACTGAAGATTATTCTTAACATTGTCACAAACATCAACATAAACATTTAACAAAAATCACTAATAAGTTTTTAGTGTTTGAAAGGATTCATATAATGTGTGTGAATCAAAGTGTTTAACACATAATCTTTACAAAAAGCACTCATGGAGGTTGAAAAATCACTATTTCATCACAGTAACGTTAAGGTAGTGTTCGTTTAATAGAATAAAATGAAATCTAGATGGAATTTGAATGTAAATTTTATTTCTTACGTTGTTCGTTTCAAAAAGAAAAAGGAATAGGAATTGAACAATAACATAAGGAACGAAATATGTATTGTAATTCCATTCAGATTCCATTCCATTATGTGAAACAAACGCGCCTAAATTACAAATCAAATTTCAATTCCTACACGAATTCCAATTCCGATTTCGTTACATTCAACGAAATGAATGCTACCTTCAAGGGATAGGTTAAACAAAATTGATGAAAACTACTGTTAGGTTGATTTGAGTCAACCAAACTCCAAGAATATAACAAGAAGAAGAGAAACCAATTTCTATCTGCTTGATTTCATAAAACGAAAATACGATTACATTTGTTGAAATAAACAACTATAGGTCCTAAAATAAAGGGTTATTGGATTTTATCACCCCAAACTATCGATCTTTGTCCGTTACCACCCGTAACTAACACTTTGACACCCGGCACCCCCAACTTGACTTTTAGTTTGTGCTGGCACCACTCAGTTAAATCTTTACTAACTGGGTTTGTTTCTTATCCTATGTGGCACATAGTTGATGAGTTGGGCATTATTATGTGGCAAATCTTGATTACCAACAAAACCAAGATCAAGAACTTCACTTACAACCAGATCTAACATCCCCACAACCACCACCTGCCGGCAGAGAGTTACACTACCATCAGATACCACCACCGTCCAGCTACCTTCGCCAACTCCTGTTAGCCTGTGCACGCCCCATTTCTCTCTCTGACTTCACCACCGCCCACCGTATCTCCATCGTCTTTTCCTCCAACTCTTCCCCTTCCGGCGACTCATCGGAAAGACTAATCCATTATTTCACCCAAGCCCTCTCTCTCCGCAGTTAATGCAAGCAATCGCCGACCACCATCCTCCATAACACTCCGCATCACTGACGTAGGAACCGACCTTAACATCCTCCGTAAAACCGACGATCGTCTCTCCAAATTCGCACACTCACTCGGCCTTCGGTTCCGGCTCTTTCCTCTTTTACTTACTAACAGCATTAACAAAATTGTTGATGATGTTATCAACCGCCTCTCCAACATTGACCGGCTTCCTAACGAAACCCTAGTGTTGTTACTTTAGATGAAAAGGAAGCAAACCATAACAACCCTTAATTTGTTTCAAGATTTGAGGAGGCTTTGAGTTATTATAGTGTCGTGTTTGAGTCACTAGAGGTGACGCTCCGCCGAACAACAGGAAGAGAATGGTGGTGGAGCATGTGTGGTTTGGGATAGAGATTGTGGATATTGTGGTGGCGGAGGGAGAGAGTAGGAGAGAGAGAGAGAGAGAGATGAGAGGTTTGTATTGTGGGAGAGAATGATGAAGATGCAGGGTTTAGGAATGCAGCTTTTTATATATACATAATGTGCCACGTAATCAAGATTCGCCACGTAATCATGTCTAACTCATCAACTATGTGCCACGTAGGATAAGAAACAAACCCAGTTAGTAAAGATTTAACTGAGTGGTGCCAGCATAAACTAAAAGTCAAGTTGGGGTGCCGGGTGTCAAAGTGTTAATTGCGGGTGGCAACGGCCAAAGGCCGATAGTTGGGGGTGATAAAATCCAATAACCCTAAAATAAAGCATAGTACTAGGTTATTTGAATTAAAAATGAAGTAGTAGGAGGAAACTATCTTCCTATTATTATGGGAAAACTAGGAGGAGATAAACTCAATTGATTTGCCTTCAACTTGTTTACTCTTTTAATGCACTTGGGTGGATCGGTCATGGGTCTCGGAACCCCGTACCGTATCATTTCATAGTTTATATACTAAAACTACGTCGTTTTAAGTGTTCCACATCTATACTTACATGCATAACAACACTACATTCATTATTCACTATGATCTCTACATTATTAGATTGAATCTTTATAATTGTCTCGGTCAAAGGTAAGAACTTGTACCATCTTACTTGACAGTTTTCATTGTGTTGACAGAGTTAGGATCCTGTAAAAAAGGCCTAAAGTGTGAGAAAGGTAAGAAAGAATCTCAACCATTAGATCTTTTGATCTAATTGTTGAGATCAATAGGGACCAAAATGTAAAATATTTTTCTTAATTTGGACTGAATTGAAAATTATAGGGGTAATAAAGTCTTTATATCCATTCAAAATAGGAAACTGTAAATCAAAATTCCTATAATTCCGATCTCTCTCTCCAATTGATCGATCAGTTTCTCTCTCTCTCTACAATTTCGTCTATCTCTCTAATCGTTCGAACAGCGGCGACGACGAGCGGCAGCGGCGACGGCGAGCGACGAGCGGCAGCGGCAGCGGCGACGGCGAGCGGCAGCGGCAGCGGCGACGGCGAGCGGGCAGCGGCAGTGGTTGTGCGGATCGGTGGTGCAGCAGTGGTGGTGCCGGAAGTGGCAGTGGTGGTGCCGGAAGTGGAGAAGATGATACAGAGGTGTTATATTTTTCTTTACTGAATGGTGTTATATCTTGTACTGAATGGTGTTATTTTGTGTACTGAATGGTGTTTTTTTTATTTTCTGAATGGTGTTTTTTTCTTTTCTGAATGGTGTTATTTTTCTTTTCTTAATGGTGTTTTTTTACTGAATGGTGCTATATTCTTGTACTGAATGGTGTTTTTTTGTGCTGAATGGTGTTATTTTTGTGCTGAATGGTGTTTTTTTTGTGCTGAATGGTGTTATATTTTGTGCTGAATGATGTTATTTTTGTGTGAATAGTGTTTTTTTTTTTGCTGAATGGTGTTATGTTTTGTGCTGAATGATGTTATTTTTGTATGAATGGTGTTTTTTTTTGTGCTGAATAGTGTTATATTTGTGCTGAATGGTGTTATATTTTTCTGAATTGTGTTATATTTAAAACACCATGTATGAACATGCTCTGAATGGTGTTATATTTATGGACGGTTATAAGTCCTTAAATCAAGGATTTTCTCTCTCCAAATCCTTAAATCAAGGATTACCATATTTGAATTTGTTAATGCATTTAAAATTATACCCTTTTCAATTAATTTAGATCTAATGGTTGAGATTCTTTCTTACCTTTCTCACACTTTTGGTCTTTTTTACAATAACTTCACCCTGTGTTGACATATCTAACTATTTTTTCTTTGATTTTTCACAACACCGATAATTTTCAAATGTTCTTTATCTTTCTGAATTTTATCATTTATCATTTGTTTCATTCATAAATCATAATGTTCTTAAATTGATAACCTCGGAAGCACGGAAACGCCATTGAGGTGCCGTCTCCCGTCCCGGGGACAGCTAGGGGACGGAAACGGCATGGGGACGACCGGGAAACGTCCCCGGCATGTTGGGTACGGCCTGGAAACGTGCTGCAGAAGGGGACGGGGTTTGGGGACGTGCAGGAAACGTTTCCGTCAAGTTTCCGTTTATTTTTCTGGCCGGAAACCTGCAATTTTCGCCTGAAACTTGCTGGAAACCAGGAAGAAGAAAAGCGGCTGCGTGTTTGTTGCGTTTGAGCCTTTTTAGGGTTAAATAAGTTTATGAATTTTAACTTTTAACCCCTCTATCCTTCATTAAGTTACATTTACTCTCTAAAACTTGTAAAATGTACATAAAAAGTGTAAAATTAGTTTGTGTATCTTAACATTTAACCCTCCTATTTCACTAGCTTACATTTGGTTCTTAAAATTATAAATTTATACATAAAAAGGTATAAAATTAACATTATATATATAAAAAAATTATATAGATAGCTATTTTTTATTTCTTAAATTTTAAACTACCTTATCGCTAAACACGAAATAGCGAGCGCTATTTCATCTCTATCGTTACGTAGCATATAGGTACGTTGTCGCTATTCGCTATCGATAACTATGCTGTTAACGTTTGATTAGATTAGGAAGATATGTGATTTTTGAACTTTACATAAATATATAACTATTTTGGGGTTTTGTGTTACATTATCTTTAATATATATTTATTTTTTTATATGTTTTTATTCCCGTACCCGTACCCGTCCCGTCCCCGCTTCTTGAATTTTTTAGTTTTGCCGTTTCCCGTTCCCGTACCCGTCCTCGTACTTTGTTTCCGTACCTGTCCCAGTGCATCATAGTTGATAACATGTTGATTAACATTTACTGAGTTATTGCTTACCTTTATTTGCAATCTTTTAAAATAAATTACTTGATATCAACGCCATTAATTAATCACAATTCTAAGCTATGTTTGCGTTTCTCTATCAGAGCAAGTTTTGGGTTCGACTCTACATGACTACACTACTCATAGACGGTTCTCTCTCGAATCTAAATGATGATAACTCGTTGCAGCACTTGTTTGGGTCTACTTCCAAGTTCCATCTGTATCACAATGATATGATTACTTTTGCTTGAAACAAATTTTGGTACGATGTCGTATTCTTTGTCATTTGAGAAGGAAGTTGTTAAGGCCCCTATTTGGTTGAATCTGTGCCATCACAACCTAACCAATATAACAAAAATAAATTGATTGGTTAACAAATCTAGTTAACCATTGTTTATTCTTTATTAACAAGATTAACGGTTGAATGGAATTGACGAGGTAATGGAATGGACGAGTGAATACAATGGATCATTACCATTCCATGTCTTGTTTGGTTACCATGTGTGAATTGAATGAATTATTATTGTGTATTGTTCGGTAGGCAAGAAAAACAGAGTAATAAAATAAGCGGTGAGTGGTAGTAGTGGTCGGTGGTAGTAATTGTGGGTGGTTATAGGTTGCGGTGGTGGGTGTCGGTAGGCGGCGATGGGTGGTGGTGGTGGCGGCGAGTGGCGGTGCGGCGGTGACGACGAGTGGTGGTGGCAGCAAGGTGGCCGTTGGTTGTGGGTGGCAGCAGAGATGGCGGTGGGTGGCGGCGGCGGCGGTTGGTGGTGACGGTGATGGTGGCATCAACGATGACGCATGTAATCATATACCTTGATATATGTGTGTGTTTATTTTAGTTTTACCCAGGTTGTTGATAGGCTAACCTGTATAGTGTCAAACAGAATACGAATGGTTTATTAAATAAATTAAAAATAACAACTTAAATCTAATTGTTTTAATTTTTCATTTTATGTTTTATGAAAATTTTAAGGTTTTTTTTTATGAAAACTTATCAGTATTATATTAACAAAAAGATAAGTATAACTCGTAGCTAATACCATAGCGAGACACATTGAAAAATATGTAAAAATAGGTTCGATTGAATTACAACCCATATATTTTCCGTGTCAAATATATTAATCATACAAATTTAAAACATCATGACCCTTGTAAGCCATTTATCTGAATGATTCAAACGTGTTAACCAGTTAACGTATTGTAATTAAGCGGTAAAAGGGTTAAGCTTGTCGCTAATGGGTTGGTGTGTGTTAAGGGGGTTAAACGGGTTGGCTTTAACGAGATAGAAGATATATATGTAATGGGCTTATCTATTAATGTTATATTAAGAACCTAATTGTAGATATTTTCGCTTCATGTTTATATCGTGTTTCGAATAATGTTAGTATTCGCAATACA
>JARYGA010028541.1:0-40713 GCA_030545235.1 Helianthus tuberosus
TTTTTGCATCCAAATAGATACGAGAAAGTCTAGTAATTTTGTTTTCCGAAATCATCTTTCTGTATTTATACTTCTGCTCTTCAGTTCTCTCATCTTTCCATGGAATAGGTTCATTTTTCGCCATGAATGCGTAACCAACCGCATCTTCTTCTGGTAGAACCTCTTGACTCCAATCATATCCCTCATCATCATAAATCACTGCAAGAGCTCTAGATTTCTCTCTGTTGTCTTCAACCTGCTTCAATCTAGGCGGCTCAGATTTATTCTGGTGATAAATCGCCTTCTTGTAGTAATCATCTCTGAAAGGATTCTCCGACTCATCAACATAAGCATTTCGGCATTCTCTCTTGAAATGACCCTTCTACTTACATTTGAAGCATTTCACTTTGGATTTATCGAACCCCAGCTTGGTAGAAGCACCACCAATTGTTTTTCTTCCAGTAATTTCCATGAATCTTTGTGCACGACGAACAGCACTTGCCATAGCCCAACGAATATCGATCAGTTCCATTTCCTCCGGATCAATCTGATCGTAATCTTCTTTCGTCAGATTTGTATTGCCAATCTTCCCAGCTACCAATCCTTTATACGATTCCAACACCGATGCTAGAAAGATCATTTGCTGCTTTGCCGACTCTTCGTCAAAATTTTGAGCATTTTTCAAGTCTATTGCAATATTGCATTGAAAACGATTCTTTGCATCAGCATTTCCAGAAGATGAAGATCCACTGTGAAAACCACTGTGACTTCCACTGCTTTGACCACTTTGACTTTCTTTGCCGGTTGTCGACACATTTTCAGCAGAAAATGCAGTTTTTGGTGAAGTAGCTTTCGGCATCATGCTCTTTGGATAGTATAGATCCAGATTCTGTTGATAAGATGAATGATTAACTTTGTACGTCTTCTTTAACTCCAGCTCATGACTCTCAAGTTTCTCAATCACCAAATCTGGTTTCAACAATTCAGAAGGAATAGTGTTCTTAAGCATGAGAGCATAATATCTCCACTCCATCTCGTCTGGCAACGAATCGAACAACTTGTCTACTTGCTCATCATCAGAATACGTGATATCATGTCTTGCTAATTCCAGCTTCAGATGACCGAACCTTTCTATCATTTTACACACTGACTCATTTTTAAGACAACCAAACATATCAAACTCTTTCCTAAGAAGTTTCTTTTTGTTCTTTACGATTTCAGTACTTCCTAAACATTTTTGTTTTAACTTTGCCCAGAGGTCTTTAGCATTTGAATATTCTATCAATGAGATGATATCCTCCCGAACAGACTGAAATAACAACGCCACACACTTTTGTTCGGCTACGAATGAATCAATCTCATCAGATCCTGTTAAAACTTCCCCATTCTTGTTTCCTTGGTCATAACCATTCTTCAGACTTTTCCAACTTGGAAACGCGAATGCCATCATCCAATCTTCAAACTTTCTAGACCAACGACTGTACTCCTCAATAGCCATTAGCTTTGGAGGTTTATTGAACGTTCCGAAAGCACTTTCCGATTCCCAAGCTTCCTTTTTCTTCTCTTTTGGTGGAATCTCATTCACATTACTTGATGAAGCATCATTGTTTCCGGAATCTCCAGCGAAGGCGTACATGTCGCTAAACGGGTTTAAGAAAATATCATCCATTGTGAATGTACCTGTAAAATCAGACAACACTTAGAAAAATTTTGGTTTTGAAAAATATAGGAACCTGTTCAAACGAAATGGTTCAAACAAATGTTCAAACGAACTAGTTGTTTTCAAACGGAATGGTCTGTTTCGTTTGAAATACCAAAAGTTTCAAACAATAACTATTTCAAACAACAATATGTTTTCAAACGACAAAGAATTCAAACGATGGACTGTTCCGTTTGAATCAATACTTTCAAACGACAAGGATTTCAAACGACCAACTCAAACAATCAACTTCAAACGATCAACTAGTTTCAAACGATACACATTTCAAACAATAAACAGTTTTCAAACGAGCACCTCAAACGACAAACTGTTCAAACGACAGAATCCATTTTCAAACGATAGTTCAAACGATAAACATTTTTCAAACGATAGATCAATTTTCAAACAATATGTGTATTTTCAAACGATGACGTCAGCAAATCGCGAACAATTTCAAACGGTCTGAATGATTTCGATTAGTTTTAGGTCGACTTTTGATTTCAAACTTTCAAGGATTAGTTAATAGTCAATTTCGTTTGATATGTGATCGTTTTAAGCCATTTTAACCGCGAGAACTAGTTAAAATCAGAAAAGAAAGGTAGAAGTGAGATAATCCGATGATTTCAAGCTGTATTCGGTATGAACTCCTCGTCCTGAGCTCTGATACCACTTGGATCGTGTACTTGACCCTGAAAGTCAGTTAAGGTAGTTCAACATCATGTGTAAAGGCGGAATCAATGCACATAACGTCAAAACAGCTCTAATCCTTTTAACTCTTCTTTTCTGATTAATAAACGTGCTTTTACAATAAGTTCTGATGAAAATCCGGCAGCATTTCGTGATACACACAATGACCTCCTACTGTTCCGTACCGTTCCGTTTGAAATATGACAACTACACTCCTATATATAGACAATGACCCTTCCGTTTGAACTTACCCTTCCGTTTGAACTTAACATAATCAGTTTCAAACAACCAATTCAAACGGAACCCTCTTTCGAACAACGGTTTCAAACGGAACCCTTTAAAATCACTTCCTAAATCAACACTTAAACCTAATTTGACAAATAAGATCCAATCTTGACTTTCTTGAAATAAGACTTTGATGAAGATGCAGTCAACAGACATTCTTGTGCATCAACATTGATAAAAAATTATCAGCTTCTAGATTATCATTTCCAGATGTCTCAGGACTTTCTGTATTGATTTTCCTTTTTTCTAGATTTCTTATTCTTTCCTCTAAAGTTTTTTGTTAGTACACTTTATGTGGACGCGACTCGACTCGGTTCGATTCGGTTCGGGTCGACTCGGTTAGGTCCGGCTCAAGCCCGACGTCACGACATTCCTCCGTCGTGCGCCCCAGAGTTCGACACGCGAAGCACGGAGCGCCGCGAACCAAGAGAAGGTGACACATCACCATGACATCATCTCTGTGATGTCATGATGATGTCATAGTGTTGAATTTGTCTACAAATTACAATCAGAAAGTATCTTGGGCCGTAATTCTTTCACATTGGCCCAATCATCTTGAAGTGGACTTTGACTATTTGGGCCTGTACATCATTTGGACGAAGACCAAGCCCAGGACATCAAAGTGACGAAATCACTTTGATTTCGTCAAGACATTATGGCAAAAACACACATGTGACGAAATCCAAGGGATTTCGTCGAGATCTTGATTTCGTTGATGTGTTTCACTATATAAACACAGACAACGAACAGAAACATAAAAGAAGTCTGAATAGATTTCACTGAGCGAACACATTGTAACACACACACTGAGAGTTTACAGAGATCATTTGTAAACATCGTATTGTAACCGTTTTCTAGCATTAATACATTGAGTGTTAATCGTTGAATATTGTGTCTTACGTGTTCGTAACTTGGTTTAACTTACCGTTTGGATTCCGCACTTTCGAGTTTGTCGGAAAACAGGGAATAGAGGTGACTCGATCCTCCGGGTGGACCTACATTTGGTATCAGAGCATTGGCTCGATTCCTTGTTAAAACCAAGTGTTTTTATTGAGTTTTGAAAGTTTTTAAAGTGTTTTTCTGGGTTTTTGATTATAAAGTTCATATCTTACTGAAAAACAGTTTTTAAAATCTTTGAAATTCATGTTGTTTTGCTTCTAGTTCATATAAAACCTTGTTAAAACTCTTATATATATGTTAGTGTTGGGTTTTTGTTGAACTTTATTGCAAAAATCGTGTTTCGGAAATTTGTTCGGTGACCGGAATCATCATAATTTTCACCGGAAAACTTCATATATTCATGAAACCTTCACAAAGTTCATAATTGTTCTTCAATCTATCCACCTTTTTGATCTTTAACAAAGCACTGTACTAGTTGTTTGTTTGAATTAAAAAAAATTTATTATTAATTGAAAAAGAAATTTTTGATTAAAAAATTGGAACCCATACTGTGTTTGGTGAGATAGACATCTTTGAGTTGAAAAATTGTATATGTGTCAGTAGATGAGATAAGATTGTACTTGATTTTCTAAATATCTCACACAACTTGTCTTGAAAGCTTGGTCAACGAGTCAAATTTATACAAACTCCTTTGTTTTGATCTAGGTTTCGTAAGTTTGGTTAAAAAAAAGAAAGAAAGAGAGAAAACACAACACAATTCTGATTTCGTCCAACATCACCTCAACGAAAACACATTCTGATTTCGCCAAACTTGTTCACATTCTGATTTCGTCAAACGAAATCACAATTGGATTTCGTGAAACATTCTTATACTGTGATCTTAACAGAGGACTTGCAAAAGGTATCTAACTTTGTGTTTTCAAGTTTTTAAGCAGGTACAATTGTTCTAACATCAATCATAAGTTGTACAAGCCAACAACCAAAGATACAAACAGCTTATGTGTTTTCAACTTCTGGGCCGAAATCTCTTCACTTCTGGACGAAATCCAGTTTGTAAATCATCAAACATAAACAACAACGAAATCACAATTGGATTTCGTCAAACATTCTTATACTTGTCTTTTTTTTAACAGAAGGTTTGCAAAAGTGGGTTAACACTGTGTTTTCAAATATTTGATCAGGTTTTCACTTACATACATCATACATGAGTTGTACGAGCCCTTGGGATTGGAGTACGGATCCACAACCAGATCTAAAACAGATGTCGATGGCCGAATATATGAGGAGGACCATACCTCAACAACAACAGTCAATAAGTGCAAGTCAATGGGCAATGGTGTCAAATCAAAATCAGAGCATTCAAAATCTTTTGGTAGCGAGAGGAGAAGAATATGCAGCTACTAGAAAGACACGTCATGATCTGTTGAAGAAGAAATTCGAATCATTTCATTTCTTAGAGAATGAAACCCTAAATGATATAATTACTCGTTATTATCATTTGATGAGTGAAATGTATTATTTTGGTGTTCTTGCATCTCAACAGGAAATTGTAGCACGGTTTGCTGATGCTCTACCTCCAAAGTGGAGCCCATTCATTGAGCTTTTAAAGCATACGGGCGTTCTAGATGCTGTCAATGTTAATATCTATGAATTCATTCAGAAGTTGGAGCACAAGAACGAAGAGGAAATTCGGAAAGCTAAACGAATTCCTGCTCCTCAAAATACCGAAATGTATCTTGGAGGAGGTTTTAACCCGTTAGTTGATTCCAGTTCAGCTCAACAACCAAAGTTACAAACGGCGTTTGTATCAAATACAAACTCATCTCCGTTTCCACAGTTCAATCAAAATGCTTATCTTTCGCAATCTAAACCCCAACCTCAACCTCAAGTTTCCACAACACAACCTCAATTCGATCCAAGTGTCGATT
This sequence comes from Helianthus tuberosus, assembly GCA_030545235.1. Lineage (NCBI taxonomy): Eukaryota > Viridiplantae > Streptophyta > Magnoliopsida > Asterales > Asteraceae > Helianthus > Helianthus tuberosus. The sequence continues at coordinate 5,479 of JARYGA010028541.1, forward strand.
GTGGTCCGGCCATACAGTTGGGAAACGGTGATCAAACAAGAACTGCGTTTTATGCTGAAATTGTCAAGAATGTCAGCGATGGTGAATCTTCAGGAAAAGATGATAGTTCGGGATACAGTGGCAGTTCGGATGAAGAATCGAATTTGAATGAAAGAACTGATTCTGAAGCTGATAGTTTGTCGAATGGTGCCAAGGAGATGAAATGTCAAAATTCTGACTTGATCAAGAAAGCTGATGCTACATCAGAAGAAATGGAGAAGATTCTCACTGAAGATGGATCTTTCTCTTCTCAGACTGCCTTTATGGCTATTGTCACAGCTTCTACAAGTCAGGTAAAATCTGAAACTCCTAGCATATGTAGTGATTGTGCAGAATTGAAACATGAATCTGAAACGGTTCATAGTTACAATCAGAGTTTGGTTATTGAACTGTCAAAGTGCAAAGAGGCAAACATGGCCTTAGCTCGAAATGAAAAGGAGTTTAAAACACTTATTGAAACCCAAAAGAAAAGTGTTTCCGAATTAACAAAAACTGTTTTCAACAAACAAATTGGTATTAATAACTACATTAATATCATTGAGGAAACCAAGAAAGAGCTAGCCGTGGCCAAGTGTGAATATGAAGCGATCAAGCTCAAATTGGATAGCTATTCTAACTCCCGATATGTGCTTGATCACATCATTGACGTTCAGAAACTAAAGGGAAACGTTAAAGGCGTTGGTTATAAGGCGTGTCCACCCCCTTTGAGACGCGACTATACCAAGTCGCCCGATGAAGAGGATATGCCTCGGTATGAACCCAGTGTGCCTCTTGATTATGAGGAAGTTACTACTGGCCCAGGGTTCAAACCGGACAATTCATCGAAGGGCTCATCTGATCGGAAAGAAAAGTCATCATGTGCTTCAAATCAAAGTTCTCCAACCATTGAGGACTATGATTCTTCAGATGATGAATCAGATGTGAATGACCAGGATGAATCACTTGATGAGACGAAAGGAGTAGAAATTCCAATGGAGAATCATATTCTTTGTGATCCTCCTACTCCTGCCGTGCAACCTGTTGCCAAGCAAGTGATAGATCCTGTCAAGGATGTAAAAGATGACAATGAATGTGTGTCTGCTGTTAAGAGCAATAACTTGTTGTATACTTTAGTCGGTGATAGTAAAATTTACTCAGACATAGATTTTCCAATCAAAAACGTCAATCAATCCTTGATTGATAAAGTGTTTGAAGATAATACAACTAAGTTTTTGGGAAAAGCGATCCCGAGAGTTTCAGTAACTCAGTGTGATCCTATTCCAAAAGCTGAAGTTAGAAGAAAACTTGGAAATCAAAAATCACCGACAAAGCAACAACCTGTCGCTCTTAAGGGTAAACAACAACAACGAGCTCAAAAGCCTAAGGTTACACAACCAAAGGCTGAAACAAAAGGAGCTCGTTACAAGAAGAAATGCAAAGACGTTAAGTTTGTGGCCTCCAAGGGTACTGATAAAGTTGAGACTTTTGAAAATAAATCCAATACTGAGTTTGTTCAAAAGTTCAAAATTTTGAAACGTAATAGTGATAACAATTACACCCAACACACAAACGGGTGTGAAGCTAGTACCTCGGGGTCTACAAATTCAACGTCAGGTCATCGAACAGAATCTCCTAATTTTGTTGAAAGGAGATCATGCTTTAAATGCGGGGAGTTTGGCTACATTATCAGAAATTGCACAAACTCTCCGAAACCAAATTTTGTAGAAAGAGCCCCTTTTGAACAAGGTCACCAAAAATGTCGTCCTGTTTCACCCAAAAATGACAAACGTACGATTAAAGAACAAGAAACAAAACAACGACATAAGAATGTGAAGGTGATCGAAAAGGCTTTAAAACCGGAAACTGTTAAAAGGAAACCAATTTTGTCACAACCGTTAAAACCGGAGATTTCTAAATCTGTAAATAATACACAATCCGGTAAACAAAAACAAACTTGGAAACCTAAGACGGGTGAAAGTTCAGGGGGAGCTGCTGTGTTTGAAAATCATCAGGAAATTGAAATTATATTTCTTGATTCTCAGGGTCAACCCAAGTCTGTTAAGGCTTGGGTCCCCCTCTCCATCTAATCTCTGAGTGAGTGTGCAGGATGTTCCAGGAGGAACTTTCGATAGTCATAGGATTATCGATAGTGGAATGTTCACGCACAAGATTGGCGACAAAAGAAATTGTTGCCTTTGATGGAGAGGAAAAGAAAAGAGACAAAGAATGTCTGATGAAAGAAATTGATAACTTCGACAAAATGAAAATCATACAAAAGTTTGATTGTTCAAGGCTTTGATTGGGTCCCCAGGATAGATTCAATCAAAATGTACGCACCTGCAGCACGTTTGAAGTTCAAAATCAACAAAATGAACGTGCAGTGTACATTTCTTCGCGGTGTAATTTGAAGAAAATGTGTTTGTTGAACAAACCAACCAGGTGTGCGGATGCCTTGGCATGGATTGAACAACCGCACACTACTTCTCAAGAGAAAGACAAAGACCTTCGTTGGTGCAATGTGGAAGACCAGCCGGACCCAAAGGTTTATGATCTTGTTGCTGTGAAGAGATTTCTTAGTAGCTACAAAATCGACTTTGAAATCAACACCAGGTGGATATCGAGTTCGGGAGAGCGCTCAGATTCCTGGCAATGCACGAAGCAGTTGCAGGATACGGTTTTAAATTTCTAATCTCTTCTTTACTTGTCTATATTTAAGCTGCTTTTTATAAATTGTTATCCTCTCGTACAGCACTCTTTGGCCAGATACGTTGATCTCGAATATCATATCACACATGATTGTTTCACTATGAAACTCGTCAATGTTGTCATGGTCCGCACCGCTTACCGACGTGCCAACTAATTTTTCCAAAATTCGATAAATCATTTCTGATTAAAACTTATTTTTGGTAAACGGCATCGAGGTAAAACATGAGTTAACCGACTTCGGAAAATCGTTTTTGTAAATACCTTTGTGTTTTTAAATTTTACCTTAGTTTGTTGATTTTAGGGGGAGTAAAACAAAATTTGAAAATTCAAAAACATCGAAAAAATTTCAAAACGCAAAAACATTGGAAAAACAAAAATGAGTTTTCTGGCGAGAAAAAGAGAAAATGATAGTAAATCAGTGGTCTGTCTAAACCTCTTCGAACTGAAATGCAAAATGAAAAATGAAAAATGTTAAGCAGCTTTATATAAGATGTATCGGTAGGCTCACAATCATATTAAAGTGTGCAGGGTGATATAAATCTTAAATCGACTGAAGAACAGGTGGGAACCGCACATTGGCATATGGTCTTAGTACCAAAATTTCGTTTGATTGATTGCCGAGGTTCGGAGATATTCGGTCTTTATGTTGTCTTATCATCTGGGTATCATGGTTGTTTCTTTTACCGAAACAAAACGGAGACGAAGTCTAGATCTTCCATGATACTATACATACGTGTACATATTGCATTCGACCTCAATAAGTGATCAACAATCACATGTCCAAACAAAATAAGTGATAATATATCACAGATTATTTATCCGGGAGTCAAGTTCGTCTCTCTGCTGTACGAAAGTACTGACCTGTTCACGGACTTGCTCCTGTGCCCTCATGCATCGAAAATCAAGTTCCTCATCAATAAGTGATTCTATCACATGGGGCTTGTTTTCAATCAAAATAAGTGAGTTTCTCACATCTTTTATACGGTCAAACAGATGATAAACAGTATACTCACCGGTAAGATGAACTCTCGTGCATACCTTGATACGGGAATGTGTCGTGATGTGGATGAACACCGGTCGGTAAGTATAAATCATACCTTAACGTATCCCCTCGCCATGATTACATCTGATAAGTTGAGCTTAAGTGGACAACAATACCGATAATTGTTATAGGATGCTTATCTTAATGTTAACTAATTAAACAAAAAGAGCGTTTTGGCATGACCGTACACTGATATGATTCTCTTACCCTCGAAACTCGCAAAAAGAATGTCTGTAAATATTTGTTTACTACTTTCAGTTTCTGCACTTCTGTATATATTTATTTATTGCTGTCCGTCTTTACATTTGAAAAATGAAAAATTCCAAAAAGATTTTAGGTGTGTTTTAATCTAAACTTTATAAAAGCCAAAAAGATTTTGCTTTTAGTTTATTTTTGATTGACCGATGTTGGAACTCGAGTCTATCCTACCCAAAATCCTGATTGTAAGCCGGAAAACAATTGCATCTTCATAAACTGTCGAAGTTAACAAGTTTTGAAAGTTAATGGATTAAAATTGATCATTTTCTAAACTTTCAAACTATTGTCGGTCGGTGTTTGATTGAGATATGATCTCATATGTGTCGTTTGTTTATGTTAACTATATTCTAAGCGGTTGTTCTCATTATGCGTTTAGCTTTCTTGCCTGTGCAGATGCTAAAGGCGAGGAGAACATGTTCGATGACAAGCTTTGGAATGAAGACACGAAGTGGAGGCACTCAAAGGATAAAATGATCGAGTTGCCGCTGACCCTTCATCAACACCACAAGGATCTAAAGAATTGAAGATCAAAAGATTCATGGGCATAACTCATTGGAGAGTTCATTTTAAGGGGGAGTTTGTTAACACACTACCTAAATGAAAAGGGATTTTGTTGATACACTTTCTACTTACGACGCGTGAAGACTTTGAAGATCCTCCGACATGAAAGACACAGAAGACGATCCCTCACGAGTAGCGTCCAAGGGGGAGTTTGTTGGTACACTTTATGTGGACGCGACTCGACTCAGTTCGATTCGGTTCGGGTCGACTCGGTTAGGTCCGGCTCAAGCCCGACGTCACGACATTCCTCCGTCGTGCGCCCCAGAGTTCGACACGCGAAGCACGGAGCGCCGCGAACCAAGAGAAGGTGACACATCACCATGACATCATCTCTGTGATGTCATGATGATGTCATAGTGTTGAATTTGTCTACAAATTACAATCAGAAAGTATCTTGGGCCGTAATTCTTTCACATTGGGCCAATCATCTTGAAGTGGACTTTGACTATTTGGGCCTGTGCATCATTTGGACGAAGACCAAGCCTAGGACATCAAAGTGACGAAATCACTTTGATTTCGTCAAGACATTATGGCAAAAACACACATGTGACGAAATCCAAGGGATTTCGTCGAGATCTTGATTTCGTTGATGTGTTTCACTATATAAACACAGACAACGAACAGAAACATAAGAGAAGTCTGAATAGATTTCACTGAGCGAACACATTGTAACACACACACTGAGAGTTTACAGAGATCATTTGTAAACACCATATTGTAACCGTTTTCTAGCATTAATACATTGAGTGTTAATCGTTGAATATTGCGTCTTACGTGTTCGTAACTTGGTTTAACTTACCCGTTTGGATTCCGCACTTTCGGGTTTGTCAGAAAACAGGGAATAGAGGTTACTCGATCCTCCAGGTGGACCTACATTTTATTACTTCCTTATCAGGTTTTACTGGTCAATTAAAAGGCTGGTGGGATAATTATTTATGAGAAGTTACAATTTCATATGGAACATAGATGGACTGTCTGAAGGACAAATCTACAATACTATACACAGAATGATGATGTATAGTATAATTTGCAAGATTAATGATAATTCGGATGAAAACATTGCTTAAATGATTATAGCAGGTTTTACTGGTCAATTAAAAGGCTGGTGGGATAATTATTTATCAGAAACTGATAGAAATAAAATTCTAACTACTATCAAAGAAGAAGAAGGTAGACAAACTCATAATGCAGTTTATACACTGGTAGTTAATATTGTTGATCATTTTACAGGAAGATGGTCTGATAATTCTGAAAATACCAGAGCTTTATTACAAAATCTAAGATGTAAAACTCTTACATCTTTTAGATGGTATAAAGACACCTTTTTAAGTAGAGTAATGGAACTTCCTGAGTCTAATAGTACTCACTGGAAATCTAAATTTATAGATGGTTTACCTCCTTTATTTGTTGAAAGGGTTAGGAAAAACCTCAGAAAAGGAGAAGTAAGTATCAATTATGAAAATTATACTTATGGCAAGTTAATAGGAACTTGTGTTCAAGAAGGTTTAGCTTTATGTAATGAGATAAAACTTAATCAACAAATTAAAAGGCATTCTCTTAATGAAAAAAGAAATTAGGTCAATTTGGTATGGATGATTTTAGGGAAAATGATCCTAAGAAAAAGAAGAGAGTTTTATCCCCTAATAAATATAAAAAATTTCAGAAAAGAAAACAGAAAAGAGAAGATCGAAAACGTAAAAGAAAACAAGAATATAAATCTTTTAAACCCTATATTATATGCAAAAAATGTGGCTGTCAGGGTCATAAAGCAAAAACATGTTAGGTAAAAAAGAAACTCAATAATATTGAGGATGAACAACTAAGAGATACATTGTCTAAAATACTAATAAATTCTGAGTCTGAATCAGAATTAGAAAATTTTTATAATGAGGATATAAATATATTAGAAAATGAAGAAATAGTATCTTCTGATTAAGAATGTTTTTCTTGCAAAGGAGAAAAATGTTGTAAAAATGATTTTTATACAGAAAATGAAGATGATATTTATCAAATAATTGCTCAATTCGAGAATATGGAAATAAAAGTTATTTCTAATGACTTTTTAGAATTACTAAAAGCTGTGGAAGATGATAAAATTAAAAAAGAAATTATCTCTAAAATATTTAAAGAAGAAAAAGCTTCAACCGCAATGGGTCATCAAGAATTTAAACCATACACCATAAGTGAAGTTAAAAAAACAATTAAATCAAAGAAATTTAAAGGAAAAACCCGTTAATATTGAAGAATTAAAATTAGAGGTTGATAACCTAAAATTAGAAATAAAAAATTTAAAAGGAAGTAATAAAACTTTAGAGGAAACAATAAGAAATCTAGAAAAAGGGAAAATCAATACAGAAAGTCCTGAGACATTTGGAAATGATAATCCAGAAGCTAATAATTTTTTATCAATATTGAAAGATGGAATTTTTTTATCAATATATGAAATTGTAACTTCTCATAAATGATATATTAAAATTAAGTTGTTAATAGACAATAAATTTTCAATGGAATTAATTGCTTTACTTGATAATGGAGCAGACCTAAATTGCATCCAAGAAGGAATTATTCGCACAAATTATTTTCATAAAACGATTCATAGAGTTAGTTCTGCTAATGGTGAACCACTAGGTATAAGTTATAAATTACCACAGGAATATATTTGTCAAGACAAAGTTTGTATTTCAAATAGTTTTATGTTAGTTAAAAATCTAACCAGCCAGATTATACTTGGCTCACCCTTTTGGAAAAAGATTTTTCCAATAAGGCATATTGATGAAAATTTCATCATAGGAACTTACAGAGGAAAAGATATAACATTTCCTTTTGTTCATAAACCAATTACCAGATATATTCATGATATTAAAGATTCCTTAATTCAAGCTAAAGAATCTCAAATTAATTTTCTTAAAGAAGAAATTAATCTTTTTACAAAAGAAGAAAGGCTTAAAAATCCTAAATTACAGGAAAAAATAAAATTAATGCAAAATCAACTTTCTTTACAAATATGTAATGACCAGCCTAATGCTTTCTGGGATAGAAAAAAACATATTGTTTCTCTTCCTTATGAAGATGACGTTAATGAACGCCAAATACCTACAAAAACAAGACCTTGTCAAATGAATTCAGAATATCTAGAATTATGTAAAAAAGAAATAAAAACTTTAATAGATAAAGGTTTAATAAAACCCTCAAAGTCTCCATGGTCATGTACAACCTTTTATGTTAATAAACATTCAGAGCAAGAGAGAGGAGCTCCAAGATTAGTAATAAACTATAAACCATTAAATAAAGTTTTAAAATGGATTAGGTATCCTATACCTAATAAAAAAGATTTGTTAGATAGACTAAATAATACTATCATATTTTCAAAATTTGATTTAAAATATGGATATTGGCAAATTCAAAAAAAATGAAAAAGACAGATATAAGACTGCCTTTACAGTACCTTTTGATCATTATGAATGGAATGTAATGCCCTTTGGGCTCAAGAATGCCCCAAGTGAATTTCAAAATATTATGAATGATATTTTCATTCGTTTTAGTGATTTTATAATAGTTTATATTGATGATATCTTGGTATTTTCAAAAGATATTGAAACACATTTTAAACATTTAGATATCTTCAAAACTATAATTATAAAGCATGGTTTAGTAATTTCTAGACCAAAAATGATGATTTTCCAAACTAGTGTAAGATTTTTAGGCCATAATATTGAAAAAGGAAATATTATTCCAATAAATAGAAGTATTGAATTTGCTTCTAAATTCCTTGATGAAATAACTGATAAAACCAAGTTACAAAGATTTTTGGGAAGTTTAATTATATTTCACCCTATTATAAAAATTTAGCAGAGGATACAGCTGTTTTATATGACAGATTAAAAAAGAGTCCTCCGCCATGGTCTGATAGTCATACCAAGGCAATTCAAAAAATTAAGCAAAATGTCAAAAATCTTCCTTGCTTAATGTTACCAAAACCAGATTGGCAAAAAATTATTGAAACAAATGCCAGTAAAATTGGATATGGTGGGATTTTAACACAAATATCTCCCATTGATAAACAAGAATTTTTGATAAGATTCCATTCAGGTAAATGGAATAATAGTCAAAAGAATTATGCCACTGTTGCAAAAGAAATCCTAGCAATAGTTAAATGTGTTTAAAAATTTTAGATGATTTATATAATCAATTTTTTTTAATAAAAACTGATTGTCAAGCAGCGAAATACATGTTTGATAGAGACTTTAAACATGATCTTTCAAAGCAAATGTTTGCTAGATGGCAATCTCATCTTGCTCCATTTGATTTTGAAATAATTTATAAAAAGGGAACTGATAATAGTTTACCTGATTTTCTAACAGGAGAATATTTAAATGAATAATCAGGTTAAAGAACCAATAAAAATTGGTCATATTAATTTTTCAATAAAAATTAATAAACGGAAACTATATTTCTTATGGATGTTTGCAGGTCTTATGAAGAAGATTAAAGGACCTTTAAAGATAGTTTATAACAATATAAGAATTGAAATTGATGATTATAATACCCTAATAAGGGTTACTCTCTATAGAATTAATGAATAATTATAGTATTCATTCAGCCGATAAAGCTAATAAGCTTTCAGAAGAATTTACCAAATTACATTATTTTAAGAATCAAATAAAGATTCTTAAAGAACAAGAGAAAATAATCTCTTCTGCCTGACTTTATATTTTCAGGAATGAATCCTCAAGACAGAGGAAAACAGCCATTTCTTAAGAAAGGAAGAGGAAGAAGCAGAGGTCAATTAAGACCTTATGGTGAGGAAAGAGTTCTTGGGCAAATTGCTCATAAAAGGCTAATAGCCGCAAATATTGCAAATACTGCATCATCCTCCAGTAATACTAGAGGAAATGATAATGATGACAAATTATTCCAATAATTTTTAGCTTATAAAGCTAAAACGGAAGGAAATAACACTTCATCCTATGTTAATATTGTAATAGAAGATTCTGATGATGGGTTATATGAACAAAATCCAAACAAGGAGATATTATTACTCCTGGAATTTAAAGATCTTAAATGGAAAGATCAGCCGTGGACCTTAATTACAAGGTACCTTGATACAGGGTCATATCCAAATGCTTCGTATAAGCAAAGACATTATTATGAAAATATTCTCAAAGTCACAGAATCTTGTGATATTCATCATTGTATGGCTGGAAATACCTGGGAATACAGTTTCAGTAAAATAATCATAAAGCAGATAATATCTGTGGAAGAATGGGGAACATCTCCCTTAAAAGAAAAAGAAATGTATCACCCTGATACAAGGGTCCCTATTAAATTTAATTATTGGGATTATATTGAGGCATTTAATAAAGCCTTATTATATGAAAACTCTAAGAAGAAACATTCGTGGTTCTTCAAGATTTGTCCAGAATTTATAAACGAGACATCCCAAATTGGGTATACAAGTGGTGGCTATCATATGGCCCATTGGTAAAAATTTTACCGGAAAAATTAAGAGAAAATTATAATACATGGGTAGAAATATCTCCCAATCTTATTGAATTACAGCATCAAAGAATCCCAATAGAAGGATTATCTTTATGCCACTTTTTTATTCAATTTGGAATACCATGGATCTGGAAATGGTCTCCAGAAGTGGGTTATACTCACCAACAAATTCCTTGTATTAGAAGAGTTTTTTATACAAAATTTTGGAAAAAAAATGTTAAAGCTTGATAAGGATGGTGTTCCAGAAGGACAAGAAACATTACAAAAAATCCAAGACACCATAGAATTATATTCTAAACAAATTCAGCTACAAGCCCAGAGAAAATCTCCAAGTCCATTCCAGGAAATAATCAGAAAGCTCAGGATGCAAGGAGAAAGTCATATCTCTAAAAAAGAGATATTGGCTACATACTTTAAAGAACTAGATAAAGATTTAATGAAAAATCTTAAAAACAATATTGCCCAGATGGATCATACATCAGATATGTCTCTATCCAACTACTTAGAAGAAGAAGAAAATATTCTAGCAGTGGAATCCCAAGATCCATATGGATTAGAAGAGGAAGAAATCCTTCCAGAAGAGATTGAGAAAAGGACAGAAGATCTCAAAAGATTGGCATTCAAGGTGGAAGAAGAAGACAAAAATTAAAAGCTGTCTACTGTGTGGGACAGGGAAATTATTAAAGTGATACACGCCAGACACAATAATGTCTATTTTTGAAAATTTCAAAAGAATTATTGATGTAAAATAATTATTGTTTCTATTTTGTTTGTTTGTTGAGACTCTTCCTATATAAGGAGCTCAAGTTTTGTTTTAGGGACACACCGAAGGAAAAGATCCTTCTACTTCCTACTCCCTCTAATCTCTTGTAAAATATTTTCTTATAATAAAAATCTGTGCCGACTGAAGGCTTTCATAATACTGATATTCCTTTAAAAGGTTAGTATTTATTTTCTTTTATTTAAAGAAATTTTTCTTTTACATTCATTAGCCTAATGACAGGCTAAAAATCACATTGATGTTGAATCCTATCATGATTGAACTATGATCCATGATTTAAAAAAAAGGCTGGAAATTAAAAATTTTTCAACTTAAGTTGGGATAGTTCTGGACTGGTTATATACTAGACAGGCAGATTATCAGCATAGTGGTCGAATTATGGCAACCCGTTTGTTAGCCGAGGAAAGGCGTTTTTAGGGTATAGGCCTGTACTGATATTGTGCTAATTAAGCCTGCTAGTTGATGTATGTGTAAAAATTTGTTCCATGTCTGAAGATCCAGATTTAGGATAATTTTTTTTTAAAACATGTATATCCCTGAATAATTCCAGGCTTTTTTCTTTTGTTTTCTTTTCTTTATGTTGGGTTTTTAATCTTTTTCCCATAAGGTCCTTCCCCTTATGGTATCAGAGCCATGGAAGATAAGTAAGTCATGAGAAGATTCAACATCGAAGTAAAAATAAAATGAATATATTAGAGGGAAAAGATACTGTTAAAAACAGTATTGAGGAAGAATATGACATTCCTCATAATTTAGATTTACTAAACAAATGCACAATTCCAAAAATTGATTATAAACAAGTTTATAAACTTGGAACCTTTGAAAAAATTGGTTTAAAACAAGTAGTAAAAACTACTGAAGAAACAATTGCTCTTAATAAAGAAGAAATGGTTTTGAAACTCTTAAATAATAATGAGTTGATAAGATATAAAAGGGATAAATATAAATTTATTTATATTGGTGTTGTGCAAATTGCATTTAAACCTTTAACTTTAGAAGGTCTACCAGAAGGCTTTATAGCAGCTTTAAGAGATGGTAGAAATCGGGATTATAAACAATCCCTAACAGGGATAGTTCAGTCTAGTCTGGCAAATGGTCCAGTCTATTTTAATGTTTATCCAAATTTACAATTATCTTTGACTGATGTTAATATAACAGATGCCCTAACATTAAATATTAAAATTCATGGTGTCGCAACCCCCGATCCCTATGCAAATACAGGAATGGGCGGCCGCGAGCCAGTTTTGGTGGTATCTAGTATTGTCTAATTTTGGCAGCGGAATTTTCATCAGGACCGTACTTAGGAAATATTTGATCAGAGTAAAATACCACATTTTCATAACATTAAACACTTAGGATGAAACCCAAGTTTTAAGTACATATATTTCCATAGGAATAAATCCTATTTTATTTAATAAAAACATCTATTTCTTTTTAGGTACTTTATTGCCACTTTTCCAAGCCTTCAGTGCTGTCCAGCTGGCTTCTATTTGGCTTTCACATTTTGTTACCTGAAACGCGTTTAAAAACATTTTGTCAGTGGGAAATACCGGTGAGTGAATCCCAGTTTAATTAAGTTTAAATAAAATCCATTGTACAGTATTGATGGCGATCTCGCAATTATATTTGTTTCCAAGTCATACTAATTACCACCCATGGTACTGTCAGACCTGACTTGTGGAATGTTACCCCTCCAGTAACCAATTTTGTATACAAAACCCTAACATACCGACGATAATTGTATCCTTACAAATACTCAATAACTGTTTAATATATAATGAATTGTGTGAGGTTTTGTAAAAACAATTTGCAAAAAGGAGATTACTCACATTGCTGTCTTTGGTTATCCTTTGAGGTTTCCTGGTGACAATATATAAATTACACAAATGCACGCGTGTTAGTATAATAACCCATTTTAACATTAGTAATACCCTCCCCGAGACGGCATTCCAACGACTACGTCGGGCAGAACCACGACAGTCGTTACAGAACTCTAGATCAATCGGGAAGAGTATCTAATACGTATCCAGGGGTTATGATACTTACAACGGAGCAGAACTTCGTTATTTAGGGGGTATAATACCCGAGTATTATGCCTATACTTCAGAAATTAGAGAAAGAAAATGTTCGTGAGCGATTTTCGACTGAAGGCCACTGCCCTCTACTTATAGGGCCTGTTTTCAGGTTTTATGCGGCCCGCGTAAAACAAGACAAGGGCCTACGCGGCCCGCGTCAACGTTGGTCAATGGTGTAGCTGATCCGGGTCAGCAACTAGCTTCGACGTGTGTTGGGCCACGTGGCGGCCTAGGGTCGTGCCAGCTTTTACCTTTTCGCGGCCCGCGTAAGGGTTGAGGTGTGGCTTACGCGGCCCGCCTCAACTCCAAAACTCCATTTTTAATTAATTTTAATAATATTTAAGGTATTCGGGGCACGTTTTCGCGTATCGGGTGTATTTTAGAACATATTGGGATATCGTAAAGTATATTAGGGTGTCGAAAATAATTCGAGGGTGTCGGTTTCTTTTGGGGTTGTTATATTCTCCCCACCTTGTTTTAGAGCTCATCCTCGAGATCTACTGGAACAAGTGTGGATATTTCCTTTGCATTTTCGATTCAAGCTCCCATGTATACTCAGGTCCTCTTTTGGAGTCCCACTTCACTTTGACCAGAACTAATCTCTTGTGCATAAGATTCTTAATCTTCCTGTCTTCAATCTGTAGAGGCCTCTCTACAAACTTGAGTTGTTCATTTACCTCTATATCCTTAAGAGGTACTACCAGTGATTCATCGGCTAGACATTTCATGAGATAAGATACTTGAAATACATCATGTATTCCTGCCATTTCCTCTGGCAGTTGTAGCTGATAGGCTACAGGTCCTATTCTTCTAATAATTTCAAAAGATCTAACATACCTGGGACTTAGCTTTCCTCTTTTGATGAATCTTACCACTCCTTTCTAAGAGAGACTTTTAACAATCCTTTATCTCCTATTTGAAATTCCAATGGTTTGCGGCGGTGATCAGCATAGCTCTTCTGTCGATCACGTGCTGCTTTCAGTCGTTCCTTGACTTAAATGATCTTGTCGGTTGTTTCCTGTACTATTTCAGGTCCAGATAGTTGCTTTTCCCCAATTTCTGCCCAACAGACTGGGGTTCGGCACTTTCGTCCATAAAGTGCTTCGAATGGTGCAGCATTGATACTTGTGTGATAACTATTATTATAAGAAAATTCTATTAAAGGTAAGTGATCATCCCAATTACCTCCGAAATCAATTACACAAGCTCTAAGCATGTCTTCCATCGTCTGAATTGTCCTTTCGCTTTGTCCGTCCGTTTGAGGATGGTAAGCGATGCTTAGATTTAACTTGGTTCCCATTGCTTTTTGGAAACTTGACCAAAAATGAGAGGTAAAACGGCTATCCCTATCAGAAACAATTGATAAAGGTATTCCATGTAAAGAAACAATTTCATTTACATATAATTTAGCTAGCTGTTCCATACTGAAAGTTTCCGTCATTGGTAGGAAGTGAGCTGACTTAGTTAGCCTATCTACAATCATCCAGATTGTATCATTACCTTTCCTTGTTTTGGGTAATTTGGTAACAAAATCCATTGTTATCAATTCCCATTTCCACACTGGCATTTCTAACTGTTGTAACAAAACTAAGGGTTTTTGATGTTCGGCTTTAACTTGTGAGCAAGTTAAACATTTAGAAACATAGGCTGCTATGTCCTTTTTCATTCCTATCCACCAAAAATTCTTTCTTAAATCCTGGTACATCTTATCACTTCCTGGATGCATCGTATACTTAGACTTATGGGCTTCTTCTAATATACGATGACGTAGGTTTCCTAATTTAGGTATCCACATTCTCTTTTCATGGAATCTCCAAATTCCATTTGTTACTTGTTCTAATTCCTTAATCATACCTTTTAATTTTTCAGTATCCTTCTTGATTACTGATTCTTGTGCTTCTCTTATCTGATCATTTAAATCTACTTGCAGATTTAAATTAAGAGAACGTACCCTTTTTGGCTTTTCGTGATATTTTCGGCTTAAAGCATCTGCTACTATATTTTCTTTTCCTTCATGATACTGGATATCACAATCATAATCACTAAGCATCTCCATCCAGCGTCTTTGTCTCATATTCAATTCTTTTTGCCCAAAAACATATCTTAAACTTTTATAATCAGTGAATATGGTAAACTTACTACCATAAAGGTAATGTCTCCAAAATTTAAGGGCAAAAATTATTGCTCCTAATTCAAGATCATGGGTTGAATAATTCTCTTCATGATTCTTAAGTTGTCTGGATGCATAAATATAACCTTTTGACGTTGCATCAACACACATCCATAACCTAATTTAGAAGCGTCGCAATAAACTACTAAATCTTCAGTTCCTTCTGGTAATGCTAATATGGGTGCATGGGTTAATCTTTGCTTAAGAATTCTAAAGGCTTCTTCTTGCTTTGGTCCCCATTCAAACTTAATGGATTTACAGGTTAACTTAGTTAAAGGAATGGCTATTCTAGAAAAATCTCGAATAAACCTTCTATAATAACATGCCAATCCTAAGAAACTTCTAACCTCGGTTGGTGATTCAGGGGTTTTCCATTTGGTAATCGCCTCGATCTTTGTTGGATCTACATGAATTCCTTCATGATTAACTAAGTGTCCAAGAAACTGTACCTGTTCCAACCAAACTCGCACTTTGAAAATTTAGCGTAGAGCTTTTTCCTTTCTTAATAGACTCAAGAGTGCGTGCAAATGCTTTGCATGTTCCTCTTTACTTTTAGAGTAGAGTAGAATATCATCTATAAAGACAATTATGAATTTATCCAAATATGGCTTACATATTTGGTTCATCATGTCCATAAATGCGGCTGGGGCATTGGTTAAAACAAATGGCATGACAGTAAATTCATAATGGCCATACCTTGTTCTAAACGCGGTTTTAGCAATGTCTTCTTCCTGTACCTTTAATTGATGATATCCTGATCTTAAATCGATTTTAGAGAAAAATCGAGCTCCTTGAAGTTGATCGAACAGATCATCAATCCTTGGTAATGGGTACCGATTCTTAATCGTGACCTTGTTTAATTCACGGTAGTCAATGCACATACGCATTGATCCATCCTTTTTTTTTAACGAATAAAATTGGTGCTCCCCAAGGCGATGAGCTTGGCTGTATAAATCCCTTTTCCAATAATTCGTCTTATTGTTTCTTTAGTTCCTGCATCTCTGCGGGTGCCAAACGGTAAGGCGCTTTGGCAATTTGTGTTGTTCCGGGTAGCAGATGGATTCTGAATTCGACTTCTCTGTCTGGCGGTAGTCCTGGTAATTCTTCTGGAAATACATCTTAAAACTGAGATACTACTGGAATGTCTTTTAGTTCTTTTCCTTTAGTGTTAGTGATTATAGAAATCAAATACACTATAGACCCTTTTCTTATATAGCTTGCAGGTTTCATCACAGAGATGAATTTAGTGGATCTAGAAGGTTTATCTCCTTTAATTGTGATCTTTTCACCCCTTGGTGAATTGACTTTTGATCACATAAAATATTAGCTTTATTGGCTATTAACCAATCCATTCCTAATACAATATCAAATCCTGCCAGATTCATTGGGTAAAGATTTGCAATATATCTTTGGTTTAAAAATTCTATTCTTGCTCCCTGTAAGATTTCAGAAATCCTAACCGTTTCTCCATTCGCTGTCTCGACTAGACATTCTTGTGAGAGTTTAGTTAATGGTTGATTAAGAAGTTTAAGTTTGAAAAAGGAAGTATTAATAAAACTTTGGTTTGCAACAGAGTCAAATAATACTTTAGCAAAAACATCATTAACTAAAAACGTACCGACTATTACGTCTGGAATCATTTTGGCTTCATCTGCAGTCAGAACAAATGCTCTAGCATTTTTAGTGTTCTTGTTATTCGTGGCTGGAGCTAGTTTCGGACAGTTCGGCTTGAAGTGACCTTTTTCTCCACAGTTGAAGCATAGTCCATTACTGGATTTCCTCCTGCAATCTTCTTCCTTGTGTCCTGGTGCCTTACAGAAATTGTAGTGAGTGGAGCATTTTCCCGAATGCTTTTTCTTGCAGGCCTTGTAGTATGGTGCAGAGGTAGAACCTATATCCCTACGGTTGAAATTTACAGAACAGAACTCTTCAGTAAGTCTTTGAGCTAGGTTTCTCCTCTGGTCTTCTTCTCGAGTATGAATTAACTCATCTGTCAAGGTATTTGCTAGTTCTACAGCTTCTTCTATAGTTTGGGGTCTAGCTGCCTTGACTACATGTCTAATCTCTCCAATTAATCCCCAGATGTAACGGGAGATTAATACCGATTCAGGTGATGCAAGGGTTGGTACCATTCTAGCATATTCAAAGAATGTGGTAGTAAAACCATTACTATCTACCCCGGTCATCCTTAAATTCAGAAACTTATTTGCTATATGTTCTTTTTCATTGGGAGGGCATAATTTCCTTTCTACCATATTCTTAAATTCCTCCAATTCTATATTATAAACCCTATCACTTCCTCTAGACTGGAAGATAGTGTTCCACCATTCTAAGGCTGAGTTTTTAAATAAATTAGAAGCAAACATTATATTGTCTTCTTCAGCACACTTGCTTATTTTTAAAACAGCCTCAGTCTTTTCTATCCAGCGTAGAGCTGCAATGGGTCCTTCATTGCCCGAGAATTCTATTGGTTTGCAGGAACATAATTCTTTGTAAGAACAACCATAAGGCATGGTTCTTCTTCTTTTAGGAATGGGCACTTGAAGTACGGGTCCATTGTTCACGCTGTGTTCCGGTTCAATTGGTCGCTTACTGCAATGTTTACTTTTATTATAAGCATCCTTAATAGTTTGGATAATAAATGGAATTGCATCTATAATTCCTTGTGCCACTATGTGTTGGATGACACTATTATCCACTTGTTTTCCATTGTTATTGATGCTCGGATTCTCATTAACCAAGTTAATATTACTCTGGTTATCGTTATTCAGATTTTTCTGATTTTCTTCGTCGGCCATCTGAATTTTAAACAGTTACCACGTATTAATATCACAAAATAATATTTAATATAGCCAATCACATGACACGCATTTTGGTCAAAAGCGTCGATCATTGCGACTTACTCTATTTTCATATAATATGCATCAACTACAAACCAGTACTGAAATTAAAATTACAATACCGACTGAAATAAAGTTACACTAATAGTAGTAGGCATCCGTAGTTTTTTTTTCATACACTTATTTTATTATTATTATTATTATTATTATTATTATTATTATTATTATTACTACTACTGTCTCCATCATCACATTCATGGATATTGATTCATCCAGAAATCCATATTGCGCTCGTCGTACTTCCAGACGAGTCGCTCTCCCACCTGTCGCATCCTTTCACTACCTTCTAGAATTTCCTCACCAAATGTCCTAAGTTCTTGTACATTGTCTGCACTCATTGGGGGTGCAGGTTCTAGGACTGGGTTCGGAAACTGAGGTGCGGGTTCCTGGTACGGAGGTGTAGGTGCCTGGTATGGGTAAGGAATCTCTAAAATCTCCCTAATGAATACATCGTTGTCGTAATAGGGATCTAGAGGATCTAACCCTGGGTAGGCTACTAGGTTTGGCATGGGTATGTCTTCGTGTATCGGGTAACGTTGCACATAGTCCCTATTGTCATCCCACCACGGGTCATAATTTGGGTTTTAGGGATTTGGTGCTGGTACCCTAGGTATTTCCTCCGGATTAAAATCATGCATTTCTACTTGATTTTCGGGGTTTTCTATTTCCTTTGGTTGGTCAGGAATTGGTGATTGTGGTTGGGGTGCTATCCTTTGTT
Source organism: Helianthus tuberosus (assembly GCA_030545235.1). Taxonomy (NCBI): domain Eukaryota; kingdom Viridiplantae; phylum Streptophyta; class Magnoliopsida; order Asterales; family Asteraceae; genus Helianthus; species Helianthus tuberosus. Next base: position 24,207 of record JARYGA010028541.1, read on the forward strand.
CCAGGTTAGGGTCAGCTGCAGTGGTTGCTAGGATCTGGATATTGGCTATACCCCTATTAATCATATCCTAAGCATAAGCACTGGTTTCTCTTTTAGCTGCTGCTAGTGCTCTCTGGTCTTCTAACTTTTTCATACGCTTCCTACGCTCATGTGCCCCTCGACTGAACCATCCTCTCTTTTTCTGAGGGAATGGCTCTTCAGACTGAGCCTTAAACACGAATATTCCTTCTTCCGTATCAGCAGAGTACCCTGAGAGGGAAAGCTGAGAAGAGGCACCTTCGCTTCTAGGCGAACCAGACAATTGACGGTACGCGTCAGATGGTCCTTGGTCGCTCGTACTGTAAACTAACAAATAGTCAAACAACACATAACAAGAAAATACAATTATGTACGTATTCCCGTAGTTTATTTCCTAACAATTTAAATTTTGGTGTCAGCAGAACACTTCTGTGGCTGAATCAGTGGCTTAGCTTTGATACCACCTTCTGCCGCAACCCCCGATCCCTATGCAAATACAGGAATGGGTGGCCACGAGCCAATTTTGGTGGTATCTGGTATTGTCTAATTTTGGTAGCAGAATTTTCATCAGGACCGTAGTTAGGAAATATTTGATCAGAGTAAAATACCACATTTTCATAATATTAAACACATGGGATAAAACCCAAGTTTTAAGTACATATATTTCCATAGGAATAAATCCTATTTTATTTAATAAAAACATCTATTTCTTTTTAGGTAACTTTATTGCCACTTTTCCAAGCCTTCAGTGCTGTCCAGCTGGCTTCTATTTGGCTTTCACATTTTGTTACCTGAAACACATTTAAAAACATTTTGTCAGTGGGAAATACTGGTGAGTGAATCCCAGTTTAATTAAGTTTAAATAAAATCCAATGTACAGTATTGAGGGCGATCTCGCAATTATATTTGTTTCCAAGTCATACCAATTACCACCCACGGTACTGTCAGACCTGACTTGTGGAATGTTACCCCTCCAGTAACAAATTTTGTATACAAAACCCCAACATACCGACGATAATTGTATCCTTACAAATACTCAATAACTGTTTAATATATAATTAATTGTGTGAGGTTTTGTAAAAATAATTTGCAAAAAGGAGATTACTCACATTGTTGTCTTAGGTTATCCTTTAAGGTTTCCTGGTGACAATCTATAAATTACACAAATGCACGCGTGTTAGTATAATAACCCATTTTAACATTAGTAATACCCCCCCCCCCCGAGACGGCATTCCAACGATTACGTTAGGCAGAACCACGACAACCGTTACGGAACCCTAGATCAATCGGGCAGAGTATCTAATACAAATCCAGGGGTTATGATACTTACAACGGAGTAGAACTTCGTTATTTAGGGGGGTATAATACCCGAGTATTATGCCTATACTTCAGAAATTAGAGAAAGAAAATGTCCGTGAGCGATTGTCGACTGAAGGCCACTGCCCTCTACTTATAGGGCCTGTTTTCAGGTTTTACGCGGCCCGCATAAAAAAAGACAAGGGCCTACGCGGGCCGCGTCAATGTTGGTCAACGGTGTAGCTGATCCGGGTCAGCAACTAGCTTCGACGTGTGTTGGGCCACGTGGCGGCCTAGGGTCGTGCCAGCTTTTACCTTGTCGCGGCCCGCGTAAGGGTTGAGGTGTGGCTTACGCGGCCCACCTCAACTACAAAAACTCCATTTTTAATTAATTTTAATAATATTTAAGGTATTCAGGGCCCGTTTTCGCGTATGGGGTGTATTTTAGAACATATTGGGATATCTTAAAGTATATTAGGGTGTCGAAAATAATTCGAGGGTGTCGGTTTCTTTTAGGGTTGTTATACATGGATATAATTATGCTCCAGGATAAGAAGTTATATGTATCTGTTATAGAATATATTATAAACCTGTATTTACACTAAACCCTCAGTGTAAAATGGTAGATAAACCATTAAATGAAACAATAGTCATAGAAACTAATTTTGGTAAATCAAATATTAACACTAGAAGAAAAATAAAGTGGGAAGAAATAGAATTTCCAGACAATTGGGTACTAAATAACTGTACTCCGAAACAACAATATTTAGATAATAATCCTATAAATATTATAAAAACATCTGAAGGATCTGTTCAGATACAGTTTGATCAATATAAACCTAGAATATCTAGATCTATGTCTTATAGATCTTCAAATTATCACATATCTCCCATAGGATATACTGTTAGAAGTCCTTCTCGTGCTTCTACTTCTCAATTAAGAGAAGAATTACCTGAAAACAGGGTTGAAGAATTAAGAATTAATTCTGATAATATTGTAAGAGGTGTTTATTAGCCAAATGAACCGGAATTAACCGACTCAGAAATGAATTTTTCAATTAAATGGATCAAAAATAAAAAAATTGATTTTAGTCCAGGATCTCTGGCAAGAAAAATTATTAGTGAAGAATTTAAACAAGAAAAATGGAAATTGTTTAGAAATTAGTTTTTTCAAAAATTTTGATAGCCAAGATACTAAAATGTTTCAAGAAGTTTTTTATAAAGAACTCTTAGAAGAAAATAAAGTTATACTTTATGTTCCATGGTTTATAAACAAATATACTAATAGCATGATTTCTGTTATACAGAGAGAATATAATGTTAATGGAAAATTTTTAAAAACGCCTTTCCTCGGCTAACAAAAAAAAAAGTCTGGAAATTAAAAATTTTCAACTTAAGTTGGGATAGTTCCAGACTGGTTATATACTAGACAGGCAGATTATCTGTTGGGATTGAACCCTACCAGAGGAACAGATAATTAAAGCCAAAACTGGATCAGAGCAGTGGATCCAGAATAAGCAGATGTTACATACAAGTCTCTCCCCTTGAAAGTGATTTCAACATCTGCTGACCTCCTATCTACTGATCGTGCAAAATGCTGACCTCCAAACTGCTGATCAAGTAAAGGCCTGATGAAAGACTAAAGCTCTGCTGTTCAATCTACTGCCTTGAGTCAAGCACTGCTGATCCGGACAAGTACTGCTGGGTTCACAGCAGTGGAAGGAAGCAGAAGTTATTTAGATGTCTTTATGTAAGGAATTGTAATAAGCAATAGTTAGTATAGCAGTGTTTGTATTGATCAGAGGTTAGAGTTTGTTAGGAGGTTAGATGTCACTTTCATGGTGACGTCAGCTTAGATGCCCAGTGGTTTGCTAGTGCCTATAAATAGAACAGTGCTCTGTACTGTTCTATTTAGCTCTTTGCACAATCGTCTTCTTTGCACGAACAAACACTGAGCTCTGGCTGAGGGGGAGTTTGCATTCAACATTGCATTGTAATCGTAATTGAAATAAATTCAATCTTTCGGTTCTTTGTGAAAAGTGTTTGATCAAAGCAATACTCTCGTTTGATTGTATGCAAAGTTTGTTTCCATATTAATTCCACTGCACAACTCATCCATCTTCATTCTAATTCAAACGAAAAATACAATCAAAACCAAACTCAGATCCAACAATTGGTATCAGAGCTTGGACAGTCAAATTTGATTTAACAATCATTTTGACATAAATAGTTCAGCTCATAATCGTTGATATCGATAGTTTGTTCGTTTTTGTTGAAAAACAGAGTAAGGTTTAATCACCATTAAAGTTGATTAATCAGTGCCTGTAAAACAACCAGGATGACGTCACAATCACAAGATGATAAGATTAACATTGGCTCGCTTTTTAAACCACCCATGATTAAACGTAATGAATACAACATTTGGGAGAGAAGGATGGGTCACATCCTTGCTCAACAAAACACTGGATGTTGGAGGTCTGTTGTTTTTGGTCCCCATGTTCCTATGGTGCCAAGTGCTGAGGATCCAAAGAAGTTCGTACCAAAACCATATGAAAACTATACTAAAACTGATTTTCAAAAGTTCGAACTCGATGTCAAAGCATTTAGCATCATAGCATCTGCATTACCAAATGAGATCTATGCTGGACTGTTACATTGTAACAGTGCAAAAGAGCTATGGGATGCGTTGAAGGAACAGTTTGGTGGGACAGAAGAAGTCATTGAAAACAATAGGGAAATTCTGAATCAGCAGTATGAAACATTTTGTCACATCAAGGGTGAATCATTGACTCAACAGTTTGAGCGATTCAGTTGTCTCATTAGTGAACTAAGGCTTGTTAAAGTAACTTTTCCAAATACAACTCAAAATAGCAGGTTCCTTAGATCACTACCAGAAAAATGGGACACTATAGCTTTTGTTACTAGAAACTCTGCTGAGTTCAAAGATCTGACCCTGACCCAACTTCATGGTAGACTCCTGACCTATGAAAGGGAGTTGAACCAGAAAAATAAGTTGCAGGAGTCTGGCAAAGTTACTGATGATTATTCATTCGGTAGCACAACTCTTTTTGGTCAGGAAGAATCGGGTAGCAGTGGTAAGGATCAGGGTTATGATCACTTTATTGATATAACTGCTGGTGGAAATTTTAACAACCCTGATCCTCACTCTGCAAATTATGCTTTTACTGCAAATTGTGAGAACCAGATGTCAGATAATTTGTGCTTTGAACTAAATGATTTGCAACACTTTGATCCCACTGACTTAGAAGAGATGGACATCTTGCATCAATTGGCTTTGCTTAGCATAAGAACAAGCAAATTCTACAAAAGAACAGGGAGAAAATTCCCAGGGTTACATGGGAATTTAAGGGTTGGGTTGGATAAATCAAAAATCAAGTGTTACGAGTGCAATAGGCTAGGTCATTTTGCTAGGAAATGCAGGAGTCAAACTACTGGCCCTATAATCACTCATCCCAGCTCAAACCCTAGACCACAAAATCAAAGCACTATGCACTATACCCAATATACCCCTGCAGCTCATGTTAACATTGCTCACTATGCTGTTGCCCTGTGCCTGTGCATTATGTCCAAACCACTGTTCCACAAATTCAGTATGTTCAAACCCCTGTTCCCCAGGCACAAGTGCAACCTGTTGCACCTTAAACAGCTGCTCCAGCAGTGGTACAACCAGATCAGCAAAGCTTTTTCACTCAAGGCTTTGTTGACTGGAGCAGCATGCCTGATGAGCTTGGTGATGAAAATTTTGCACTCTATGCTTTTGATGAACCTTCTAATGATAAATTTTGTTTGATGACATTAGAGTCAATACCAGAGGCGATTGAAACTGAATGTGAACAGCTAAGTGCTGAAACAGTGGATGAGGTGACTGAAGCAGTGGTTACTGCTGTGGCTGGTGAACTACTGCTGGGAGAAAGTTCAGGAACCCTGATTGAACCATTGACAGATCCATGGTCTGAAGAGGATAAAGAAGAAGAGCATGTGAAGCCCTACTCAAAGATTTCAAAATTCATGGAGGGGGTGATATATCCTTTGGGAATAACAGTAAAGGGAAAGTTCTGGGGTCTGGTACAGTACAGTCTGGCAATGTAAAATTTAAAAATGTCAATCTGATAGACACTCTGAAATTCAACCTCCTGAGTGTTTCACAAATGAGTGACAAGGGGTATGGGTCATTCTTCACAAAGGAGTGTTGTAGGATTGTTGGACCAGAAATGGTCAAAAAGATTGAAGCAATAATACAAACTGGTCAAACAAAACTTGTTGCTCAAAGAAGTGGCAATGTTTATGTTGTTGATATGTCAAAAGAGTGTCCCAGAGCTGATGCCTGTCTGTTCTCAGCTGCCTCTAACAAAGAGACAGAACTTTGGCACAGAAGACTGGGGCACACAAATCTTAAGACAATCACTGAAATTTCAAAAAATGGTTTGGTAAGAGGCCTACCACAAAAACTGTTTTCATGTCCTGAACATTGCATTTCCTGTTTAAAAGGAAAACAACATAAAAGTTCTTATAAGTCCATTGAAGAGTCCAAAACAACCCAGTGTTTGCAAATGCTGCACATGGATTTGTTTGGCCCAGTTCAAGTCATGAGTCTCAAAAAGAAGAGATATTGTTTGGTTATTGTTGATGACTTTTCTAGGTTTACATGGACTTTCTTTTTACACTCAAAAGATGAGACTGCAGGCATTTTGCAAGACTTTGTGACACAGGTTGAAAAGCAATTTGATCTTCCAGTAAAAGTCTTCAGGAGTGACAATGGCACAGAATTTAAAAATAAGGAGTTGGATGCCTTCTGTGTGAAGAAAGGGATTGTAAGGCAGTACAGCATCCCTAGAACACCAGAGCAAAATGGGGTAGTTGAAAAAAAGAACACAACTTTGATTGAGGCTGCCAGAACCATGCTTGCTGATTCAGGTTTGCCATTAAATTTTTGGGCAGAGGCAGTAAACACTGCTTGCTATGTCCAAAACAGAGTTTTAATAAACCCCAGGCACAAAAAGTCTGCTTATGAAATTCTGTATAAAATCAAACCACTGAGCATCTAAGCTTACACCACTCACAAAGCAGTTTCTTCATCAAATTTTAACAAACCACTGAGCATCTAAGTTTTAACAAACCACTGAGGAGCAGGCACAAAAAGACTGCTTATGAAATTCTTCTCAAAGCAGTTTCTTCATCAAATTTCTTCAACATCTCCTTCGATCATCATCTTCAAAATGACAAAATCGAAGCCATCTACAAAACCCACTTCCAAATCATCGTCAAAAAGGGTCTCTCAAAAGGCCAAATCCACCGAAATTCCACACAAACCATCTCACAATCTTCTAGGTTTACTCACAAAACCCGGCACCACAGAAATTTTCGATTCCATCCTTGCTACCATCTCCGCATCAAAGTACAATACTTTGTTAACAGCGGATGCACCAATTTACTTGACAACCCAAAGAGAGTTTTGGAAGAATGTAACCCTTGAAAAAAAAGGAGACACTGTAATAGCCATCAACTCTTCTCTAAAGGGTAAAGCCGTCAAGATTACACCACAATCACTTTCAGAGGTCTTCCAACTCGATGATCAGGAAGGTAAACTTTCTTTTCCCAAAAACAAGTTAAAAAATGATTTTCTGGAAAGAAGGTATAATGCAGAAGTGAAAAAGGACACCTTACAAAAAGGTTACTTCCCTTCTGCAACAAGGTTTTTATTTCATACCCTTCTAATGTGTGTTTCAAATAAAACCACTGCTTTTAATGAAATACCATTAAAAATTCAAAATCTGGGATATGCTATTCTTCAAGAAGAAAATTTTAATTATTCCCGGGAAATTTTTAATGATCTGGTTAAAAATGTTGAAACAAAATCATTCTTACTGTTTCCAAGGTTTTTAAGCTATTATTTTGAAAAGAAATTCAGTAAGGATGATATTGCTGTAATAAACCAAGGTGACTTTTTACAAATGCACAGCTTAACTGCTGAAACTTTTACAAGAATGTCAACACCTTGCAAAACACAAGCAGAGGTGCCTGAGCAGAATTTAGCAGCTACCACTGCTCCTCAGGTATATGCTGCTGAGCCCACTGCTCAAGGTGATCAAAGTAGCAACACAACTGCTTTGAAACCCACACCTAAAATCACCAAAAAGCCACAGAAAAAGAAAAATCAAAAACCCCCCAAACCTATCAAAAAGGCAACTCTGGAGGATGAGATACCAGAGCAACTGCCTGTGACAACACAAAAGTCACAAGAAACCACTGCTGCTACTTCCTCACAGCAGATGGTACAAATATCTCAACCTATAACCGAAACTCCTCCTGCTTCTTCTCAAAAAGAACAGATTGTATACATAGGGACTCCACATTATGATGCTCTGGAATCACTCGTTTCCATCATCCACGGCCCAATGCCCGGGGAAAATTCTCTTTCTACACCAATCATCACATCCACAATTCCCCCACCAACTAAACTTCTGTTCGATGCAATTGATTTGAACCAGGCGCTAACCAGTCCTTCTCAATCACCTATCAATGAGAACATACTTCAACAACTGACTGGGTCTGATGTATCAATCTTTGCTAACCCACCAACACAACCTGAGGAGGTTACACCCCTTGAGTTACAAGTAATTCTTGGTGGTAATCCAAGTGAAGCAGCCACTACAAATGATGAACCCACTGGTTTACATTTGGACAGTGGTTACTGTTTTGGTAAAAAATTACCGAAGCAATTTAGTGATCAAATTAGTTAAGTGAGGTAGTGTGCTAATATTATGTGTGAAAAATGTGTTAACCAAATTAGTTATGAAAACAGTTTCAGGATACGGCTCAGGATATCGAGTTGTATCTACAATCAAACAATGAGCAAAAATGTAAAGGTTGACACGTGATGTACGAGGAAAGCCCTTGATCAATCTAGATCGCCGGCATAAAACCTCGGGAGCTGATAATCGCAGCTGCCTTGTTCTTCTATTGCTTCAAATATCAGGATACAGTGCAGGATGTGGTGCGGATCAACTAGGTGTTACAATGTAATTCGATTACAAGTTTTTGTGTGTAGTGATTGTTGAAAGATAGAAAGCAGAAGTGTTTGAGAGTGTGTGAAAGTTGCGTCGTGCCTTAATCTGATCCGCCCCCATCTATTTATAGTAAAACTAACTATACTACATAACCGGGATCCAACGAATATTCCTTAGTCGAACGTTGTAGACCTGGTCTTTCGGGTTCAACGTCTCTCCTTTAACAAATACGCCCGAGTCTTGAGGAGATGGAGTCCATTTGACCGTTGGCAAGTCCCAGTCTTTAACCTGCACGTGATTAATTCGATATACCTCAGGATATCACCCAGGATGTTAGCAATACCCCCGTCCAGTATCCTGATCACAAATAAACAATTAAAAGCAGGATATAGATCAAGATATGTATGCTTAGAAAATGAGCCATAACAATTGTCCCCAAATATATCGGTTGGTATACCAATCCAACGGATATATTTTAAAAGTTTTATCCCGTAATTCAAGGCATTTAAAACGAAGCGACGGTCAAGATCACATCACAACCTCCAACGCGCTTTTAGCTCAATGGAGATCCACAATGCCCCTATATCTTCTCTCTTCTTGTTTGAAAAGCAGATATCTCCAACAGAGTCTCCAGGTAATTCCCCATTTCTCATTCACTTTCTGTCAATTTTTCTTGCCTTATTCATAATGGCTGCCGAGACCTTCACTCAGCAGAATCTCCTCAAAAATCCTGAAAAGGAGGTCTGCGCTTTCGACAACGCAGACATCGCGGCTTTGAGAGCTTCCGGTGCCTTCCCTGATAACACAGTCTTTAGATCGTTCGATCGGTCAATTCGATCGGATGTTTCTTCCACAGAGTGGGTCTACTTTCCAGCATACCCTTTTTCGTTGGGTCTTCGATACCCCTTTCCCGAATTCATGATGCAATTCTTCCGAACCACCGGCATCTCTTTTGCTCAAACCATGCCCATGGTTTGGAGAGTATTAATCGTACTTAACCAAATAAAAAACCTTCACTGCCCCGACCTCTGCATCGAGGATCTGCCTATTGCTTATCGCCTCCGATCCCACGGCTCTAGCCGGTTCTTGCTTTTCTCGACCTCTAGCAAACCCCTTATTCTTAAAGCCACCAAAAACGAAGATGGATGGCAACGCAAATTTTTCTTTGTCAAACGAGACTCCATTGCTGAGGGTGCCAGCCTTCCGGTGGAGTGGTTAACCACCGGTAGGGTCATAAATGTTCTCATGTACCTTTAGATTTTTATCTTTTACTAATATCCTTCTTTTTGATTCTTATGCAGTGAATTTCAAGGAAGTAGCTCCCCCTACCGCTGAATCAGAGGAAAGAAGCAAAACTATTTACCAATTACCTGCAATAGACAGGAGTTTCACCACACACGTCACGAGTTCCAGTCAATACTCGTCATCTGAAATGTCTGGTAAGGATTACTTTTAAAATAGTTAGTTAGTATAGCATAATAGAATGGAAAGTAAAAATAATGCAAAACTTTTTCCTTTATGCAGCACCGGCCAAGATCCCTGAAGTCTTTGACCTCGACGAGTTGGACAGTTATTCTGATCAGGTTCAGGTCAAGAAGGAACCTAGTCCCAGGGCCACAGCCTCATCCAAACCCAGTGGTTCTAAAACCATTGTCATCAGCAAACCCTTGCCAACTACCAAGCCCCGGAGCTCCAGCTCTCGTAAAAGGAAAGAGCCCGATTCCCCCGTCATTTCTGACACTTTTCCTTATGAGAAGCACGGGTTCATTGAAGCTAGCGGGTTTATGACTTCCTTTCTTAACCAGGTTAGTATTCTCAAATTACATCCTGTAGCTTACATCATTTACAAAGTTTTATCAATATTAATACTTGTCCTGTTACTTTTGCAGGGTCTTGAGTGTCTGGTTCATCTATATCAAGAATCCTGCAGGCTTAACAAGACGCTTGAATCCAAGCTAAAGGAAGCAGAAGTCACAATCTCCGATCAAGGCATGATTGCAGCCGCCAAATCTCGTCATTACGAGGAGAAGTTCAAAGCTATGATTCAAGAACACCAGACTGCTCTCAACAAAGCTACTCTTCAAGCCCAAGCCGATCTTGAAGCTGCCCATGTGCAACATGAACGGGATATGGTCACCTACCGGGATAGCCTTAAGAATTCCGTCGTCACTTCTCTTTTCCAGGCCAGGCTGAAGATGGCCCATGAAGCCAAAACACTAGGTTTTGAATGCCCTTCTTGGGACGTTGGTGCCTGGGAAAGGAGGCTAAAGAATCTTGGCGGCATTTCTATTACACCAGCTGCCGAAGGATCTTCCAAAGTAGCTGAAAAAGCTAACGATGCCGAGAGGGATGCTGAGGTGGATCCTGAGACGGATGCTGCTGAAATTACCGCAAACGAAGATGGCACCGCCACCTAAAACTTATTTCCTTTTGTTCGAGCAAGTTTATGTCTTATGAACAATTTTTATTTTCTGCATTAAAACAATTTGATAACCGAAGGCGGATGGGTCCTGAGTTTCAGGATGAAGCCTTTGGTTATCAGCTAGTACCGTTATTTCTAGTAATTTTATCGTTCATTTTTCTTGCTATCACTTTCTGTCTTTCTTATTATAGACCTTAGTTTTGCAAAATATAGTCAGTGATATATTACCAAAACTTTTGTTAATTCAATCACCTTTAGAGAAAATTAAAAGATAACCTATTATAACGATACTTGCTTAATTAAAGTTTCAAACTAGTACCAGTTTCATATATCTTAATCAAATATCCTGAAAAGTATTTTGAAAATATATTTCGAGAATATATCCCAAGAATTGACCCTAATCAGGATGTTTAACCTTTTACCAAACCTAGTATTGTCAAAAACTTAAACGATGTTTACAAAGGAAAGATCATACCAGGAATAGGGTAAAACCCTATTATCAAACCTCGATCCCCTTTGCAACTTTTCCGATGAAGATGTCCCCTGTCTGAGACACTTAGTGCATTAGTTCCGAGCCTTATTCTTTGAGCTTTACATCATTGCCTTGGTAGGAATGTCCCCTGTGTACAATGTCTTCAAATACTTAGAAATCTTCTGGATATTAGTTCCAATTGTATAGACAATTTTTCGTATTACAGGGGTAAAACCCAAGAATGTACTGGAAATAAATCCCTTGAATTCTGGGGGAAATCCCAAATTTTCGTGCGCTACAGGCGGGAGTGTATAAACTCCAAGACTTAGAAAGGTGAGAACCTTTAAACCTTAGAGAGTATGAAAATACCCTTTCGTGAGAGAGGGTGATCAATCCTCATATACCTTTAGGATTCAGGATATAGCCAACAGTAACGAAATTGTCAGCCACTTTTACATGGACTGGTCCCGCCACCTTGAACTATTCCCGAATAACTTGCGCTCCAGGCGGAGTGTTTAAACCCAAATCGAAAGAAAGGTGAATACCTTTAAACCTGTGAAGGGATCAGGATCCCTTGTACGTGAGAAAGGGGGCCAATCCTCTAATCTTCTGAAGTATCCTGAGTGAGCATCCTGGAGCTATATCCCGAAGCATATACTGCAAAACATCCTTAAACTAAGGTGGGTGTTAGCTTGGCTAACACCCCTCCGATGCTTAAGTTAGTATTGGGTTTCAAAGAATAAATTAAACCAAACATATTTAAGAAAGATAGAATTCATACCATCCTGAGTTAGAAATTAAATTCTAAGCTCACTTGAAATAAAGCTTAAGGTGTATAGCATTCCAAGATCTCGGTAGCATATCCCCTTCCATATTCTTGAGTCTATATGCTCCTTTCCCTGCTTCTGATTCAACTTCATATGGTCCTTCCCATTTTGGAGCTATCTTGCCATCGGCAGGATTAGTAGTATTCTGAAAAGCCTTTCTTAACACCCAATCTCCAACCTTAAATCTTCTGGTCCTAATATTCTTGTTATATGCTCTGGATATTCTTTGTTGATATGCTGCCATCCTCAGCCTTGTTGCATCTCTTGTCTCATCAATAGTATCCAACTCCTGGCATAGGACTTCAGGATTCTTTTCAGGATCCCAGAGGTTGGATCTTGCTGTAGGTACCACCATTTCTGTCGGGATCACTGCTTCTGCTCCAAATACTAAGGAAAATGGGGTTTGGCCTGTTGCATTCTTTACCGTTGTCCTATCAGCCCACAAAACAAAGGGTAATTCTTCTGCCCATCTTCCTTTTTTGGCTCCAAGTCTCTTCTTTAAGTTATTGACAATTATCTTGTTTGAGGATTCTGCTTGTCCATTCGCTTGAGGATGTACCGGAGTAGATGTTATCATTTTGATTCCCCAATTCTTGCAAAAGTCAGTAGTTCTCTTGCTTATAAACTGAGAACCATTGTCACAGATTATCTCGGCTGGTACTCCGAATCTGGTCAGGATATTTCTCTTTATGAAGGATACTACTTCTTGATCCCTGACTTGGACAAATGCCTCAGCTTCAACCCATTTGGAGAAATAATCTGTCATTGCCAACATAAAAACCTTCCCTCCTGGAGCCTTTGGAAGCTTTCCCACTATATCCATACCCCACTTCATAAATGGCCAAGGGGAAACAATAGGATATAATGGTTCAGCAGGCTGATGCAGTATGTTACTATGTCTTTGACATGCATCACATCTTTGAACATATTATGTGGCATCTCTCCTCATTGTCGGCCAATAATATCCTGTCCTTAATACTTTTGAGAATAATGACCTGCCCCCAGTATGGTTACCACAATCCCCTTCATGTATATCCTGAAGTACTTCTTTGGCTTCAGGATCCTCCAAGCATCTCAAATACGGTCCTGCAAGAGATTTCTTGTATAAAACATTATTTATGATAGTGAATCGTGATACCTTCATCCTAAATGCCTTAGGATTTTCATCTCCGGGGATATCTCCTTCCTTGAGATATTTTATAATTGGAGCCGTCCAAGATCTAGGATCATTTTCCGTATATTCTGCTCCAGGATCCTGAATACCCGCTACTTCTTTACCCTGAGGATTCGTTGCAGGATACAAGATATGTAATATGGTATTTGGGTCCCTTCTGGTATCCTGATCGATGATCCCATATTTGCTAAGGCATCTTCTTCAGCATTATCCTCCCTTGGTACCTGTTCAAGTGTAAAAACATCGAAATATCCTGCTAATTTTTTGAGAATATCGAGGTATTCGATTAATTTCTCACCCTTGACTGCATAGGATCCATTAAAATGGTTAGTAATTAACAAGGAGTCAACATATACTTGCAAATTCTTGATATTCATATTCTTAGCCAACTCTAATCCTGCAATTAAAGCCTCATATTCTGCCTCATTATTAGTAGCAGGAAATTCACACCTAATAGCCTGGGGTAATATGTCCCCCTGTGGCGATTTTAGTAGTATTCCCAATCCTACTCCTCTTACATTAGATGCACCATCAGTATATAATGTCCAGGATCCTGAGGATTCTCCTAACTGTTGAACTTCTAGGTCTACCTCATCCTGAATGTCACTACTGAAATCAGCCACAAAGTCAGCTAAAGCCTGAGACTTTATGGCATTTCTAGGTTCATATACTAAATCATAAGCACTTAACTTTACTGACCACTTGGCCATCCTGCCTGACATCTCTGGTTTCCTAAGCACATTTTTGACATGATAATTTGTTTTAACATGAATTCTATGTGTCTCAAAGTAATGTCTAAGCTTCGTTGATGCCATAACTAATGCCAGTATCAATTTTTCTAAATGAGAATATCTAGTTTCAGCATCCAACAAACTTTTACTAACATAATAAACAGGATACAGCTGACCTTGAGGATATCATAGAATTCCTTGCATTTTTTCGAGGATCTCGAAATAAATCTGTTCAATGCTGCTACTCGTCCTGTTAACCGTTGAACATCCTTCATATTCGAGGGTGATTTTATATCCAGGATAGCTTTAATCTGCTCCGGGCTTGCCTCTATCCCCCTTTTCGTCACCATATATCCAAGAAACTTTCTTGCCCCCACTCCGAAATGGCACTTAGCAGGATTCAGCTTCATGTTATACTGATCCAGGATGTCAAATGCTCCCTTGATATCCTGGAGGTGATCCTCAGCCTTTTTAGATTTCACCACCATATCGTCAATATATACCTCCATGGTGTCCCCCAGCTTATCTTTGAACATCATGTTCACTAATCTCTGGTATGTTGCACCTGCATTTTTCAAAATGAAATGCATAGCAGTATAGCAATATATACCTGTTGGTGTCATGAAAGCAGTATCCTCCTTATCCGAAGGCTCCATTTGAATCTGCTGAAATCCTGAGGATGCGTCCATGAACGTTAACATTTCATGCCCAGCAGTAGCATCCACCATTGCATCGATATGAGGAAGGGGGAACAGATCTTTAGGACAAGCCTTATTCAAGTCTGTGTAATCTACACAGACTCTCCATTTCCCATTTTTCTTCTGCACTACGACCACATTTGCCAACCACCTTGGGAACTTGACTTCTCTGATCATCCTGGACTTCAATAGTCTTTCAACTTCCTCTTGGATAATCGTATTCCGCTCAGGAGCAAATTTCCTTCTTTTTTGCTGAACAGGCTTGAATGATCTGTCAATTCCAAGTTTGTGAGTGATAACGTCTTTGGATATACCTGTCATATCCTCATGCTTCCATGCAAACGTCGACATCCTGCATTTCAAAAAGTTAGTTAACTGCTCTTCAATATCCTGCGGGATATTGGTTCCTACGAGCACCGAGATATCAGGATTATCCCAATCTAGGATAATTTTCTTCACATCCTGCTCCGAAGCTTCCAAGGTATCCCGGGCCCGCATCTTTAATTGCTATGCTTGATTAGGCTTGGTTGAGGATTTCATTGAGGATGAGTAGCATTCTTTCGCCTCCTGCTGATCACTTTCAACCTTGACAACTCCCCAAGGGGTAGGGATCTTGATGCATTGGTGATATGTTGATGGCACAGCCTTCATATCGTGAATCCATGGTCTTCCCAGTATGATGTTATAGCAGGATAAGGAGTCCATCACACAGAAGCGTTGTATCGAGTTGACCCCTTCAACGTATACTGGTAACTTTATCTCTCCTACAGTATTTCTAGCTTCTCCACTGAAACCAACGAGCACAGTGGACTTCGAAGTAATGTCCATCGGAGATACATTCATCCTCTTCAATGTTTCCAGCTGAATTATATTGTTAGCCACATATAATGTTATTACCAAAGCATCATGGTGAGGATCCTGAACAGTATCCCTGTCATCACTATCGAAAGTGATCACTTTATCAGTTGTGAGGGTAGTCATCCTGACTGGTTTGTCTCCCCTTTCACTCTTAGCTTCCTTTGCATGTCTCTTAGCCGCCGAATACGAAGTCCCACAAATGTCGGATCCTCCTGAAATAAAGTTAATTATCTTGGCATCTGCTGGGGCTGATGCTGCTCGTTCAGGATCCTTCTCGGGATCCTGCCCTTTACTCTTCTTTCTTCCCAGCAAGTCCTTCAGATACCCCTTGCTTAACAGGTAACTTATCTCTTTCCTTAAAGCAATGCAATCCTCGGTCATATGTCCGAAGTCTTCATGGAAGGCACACCATTTAGATTTATCCTTCCAATCAGCTTTCTGCTGGTTCTTTCGAGGCCACCTAGCTTTGTCCCCTAAACCCTGCATAGCATTCATTAACTCAGGTATATTAACAGAAAAGCAGTATTCAGATAAGTCAGGATATTCTTCAGGATCCTCGTCTTCAACAGCATTCACATTTTTGTTATCATTTCTGCCATATGGCTTGGAGCGATATGGCTTATATGAGGATTCTGATTTCCTGTTAGTTGATTCATAGGTTGAGGTAGAATTCATCCTCTCCTGCATCTTCTTGTCATCTTCCAAACGGATATATCTCAAAGCCCTGTTACGAGCTTCATCGAGATTCCTGCAGGGATTCATTACAAGATCCTGATAAAACTGAGATTCCTTTTGCAACCCCATCTTAAAAGCTTGCACAGGTGTTGCAACATCAAGATGTGGGATATCCAAGGATTCTCGACTGAATTTGTTCACATAATCCCTCAAGGAATCCTGAGGCCCTTGAGTTATCCTGTAAAGATCACTGGTTAGTTTCTCAAAACTCCGGCTGCAAGAAAACTGACTATTAAATAAATTAACCA
>JARYGA010028542.1:0-29502 GCA_030545235.1 Helianthus tuberosus
TATGAGAAAATAAAGAAATGAAATAGTTCAAGTTTAGGATATTACCTAAGTAAGGATCACCGATACTTTGAGGATCCTTTAAGGATATCCCTATCGTGAGGATCATCTGTGCCATGAGGATCCTGCTCACATGAAATATTTCTTCAAGTGGACAGCATTCCAAGCTCTTGGTAGCGAATCACCTTCCATGGTTAGCAATCTATATGCCCCCTTTCCTGCTTCAGCTTCAATCAAATAAGGGCCTTCCCATTTTGGAGCCAATTTCCCATCAGCAGGATTGGTGGTATTCTGGAATGCTTTCCTTAATACCATATCTCCAACTTGAAACCTCCTGATCCTGACATTTTTGTTGTAAGCACCAGCCATTCTTTGCTGATAACTGGCCATCCTTATCCTAGCCATATCCCTGATTTCTTCAATAGTATCCAGGTCTTGAGCCAAGTTCTCATCATTTTCCTCAGGATCACGGGTACTTGTTCTTGCAGTTGGAACCACCATTTCTGTTGGGATCACTGATTCTGCCCCAAATACAAAAGAGAATGGCATTTGACCAGTAGCATTCTTAGGGGTTGTCCTATCAGCCCAAAGCACATAGGGTAGTTCTTCTGCCCATTTCCCTTTCTTGGATCCAAGCTTCTTCTTCAAATTGTTGATGATGATCTTGTTGGATGATTCTGCCTGACCATTAGCTTGTGGGTGGACTGGTGTTGATGTTATCATCTTAATCCCCCAGCTGTCACAAAAGTTAGAGGTTCTGCCCCCAATAAATTGGGAACCATTATCACATATAATCTCAGAAGGAATTCCAAATCTAGTTATAATATTTCTTTTAATGAAGGATATAACTTCCTTTTCTCTGACTTGGGCAAAAGCTTCAGCCTCTATCCACTTGGAGAAGTAATCGGTCATAGCAAGCATGAATACTTTTCCACCAGGTGCCTTAGGAAGCTTACCAACTATATCCATACCCCATCTCATAAATGGCCAAGAGGAGGATATAGGATGCAATAATTCAGCTGGTTGATGAAGGATATTGCTGTGTCTCTGACAAGGATCACATCTTTTAGCATACTCCACAGCATCTCTCTTCATGGTTGGCCAGTAGTATCCTGTCCTCAGGATCCTTGAGAATAATGCCATGCCCCCAGTGTGGTTTCCATAATCTCCTTCATGGAAGTCTTTTAAAACTTCTTGGATTTCAGGATCCTCAATGCATCTCAAGTATGGTCCTGCAAGAGATCGTCTATACAACATATTATTGCAAATTGTGAATTGAGATACCTTAGATTTGAAAGCCCTAGGGTTTTCTCCTGTAGGAATCTCTCCATGTTGTAAATATCTCATAATTGGTGAGATCCATGATCCTGATCCTGAATGGGATTGAGTATCCTCACAAGGGATAATTGCAGAATCATTTCCTATCTCCATAGCCTCGTGATCCTCGATAGCCGGGGTCAGGATATGGATAATAGGGATCTTGATATCCTCCGGGATCTTCAAGGATGATCCTAAGTTAGCCAATGCATCAGCCTCTGTATTTTCTTCCCTTGGTACCTGCGTCAAACTAAAGGAAACAAAAGAGAGTGCCAAACTTTTGACTATCTCTAAATATTTGGTTAGCTTTTCACCTTTAACAGCATAGGATCCATTAAAGTGGTTTGTAATTAACAATGAATCTACATGTACCTCAAGATACCTGATCCCCATATGCTTTGCAATTTGCAAACCAGCAATTAAGGCTTCATATTCAGCCTCATTGTTAGTGGTTTGGAACTCACAAGCTATAGAGTGGGGTATTATATCCCCCTGTGGCGATTTTAGTAGTATTCCAAGCCCTGTGCCTTTGACATTCTAGGATCCATCAGTATAGAGTATCCAAGGATCCTTGGTCTCCTCTAGCTGCTGGACTTCTAACTCAGCTTCTTCTTGTAAATCACTACTGAAATCAGCCACAAAGTCAGCTAATGCTTGGGATTTGATGGCTGTCCTAGGCTCATATCTTATATCATATGCACTTAGCTTCACTGCCCACTTAGCCATCCTTCCTGACATCTCTGGTTTCCTGAGGACATTCTTAATTGGAAAATTAGTTTTAACAATGATAACATGAGTTTCAAAATAATGTCTTAACTTAGTAGAT
Source organism: Helianthus tuberosus (assembly GCA_030545235.1). Taxonomy (NCBI): domain Eukaryota; kingdom Viridiplantae; phylum Streptophyta; class Magnoliopsida; order Asterales; family Asteraceae; genus Helianthus; species Helianthus tuberosus. The sequence continues at coordinate 2,141 of JARYGA010028542.1, forward strand.
GCCATAATTAATGCAAGAATAAGTTTTTCAAGGTGTGAATACCTGGATTCGGCATCAAGTAAACTTTTACTTACATAATAGACAGGATGTTGTGTACCTTCATGATCCTTAACAAGGACCGCACTTACTGCTTTTGAGGATACTGCAAGATACAAGGATAGCACATCGCCTTTTTCTGGTTTCATCAAAGTCGGGGCTGAGGATAGGTAATCTTTGAGGGCTCTTAAAGCATTTTCATGCTTCTCAGTCCACTCAAATTTCTTGTTCTTCCTTAGGATATCATAGAATTCTTTGCACTTCTCGGAGGATTTGGATATAAATCTGTTCAAAGCTGCGATCCTGCCTGTTAGCCTTTGAACATCCTTAGCATTGGCCGGAGATTTGATGTTCACTATTGCTTTGATTTGTTCCGGGCTAGCTTCAATGCCTCTCTTTGTCACCATATATCCTAAGAATTTACCTACTTTAACACCAAAGTGACATTTTGAAGGATTAAGTTTCATGTTATATTTGTCAAGGATATCGAATGCTTCCTCCAAGTCTCTTAGGTGATCCTCAGCTTTTAAGGATTTTACCACCATATCATCTATGTAAACCTCCATAGTTTGTCCAATCTGATCCTTGAACATCATATTCACCAGCCTTTGATATGTTGCACCTGCATTTCTTAGTCCGAACGGCATAGCAGTATATACCAGTTGGAGTCATGAAGGCTGTATCCTCTTGGTCGGATGGTTCCATTTGGATTTGTTGGAATCCAGATGAAGCATCCATAAAAGTTAACAGTTCATGACCCGCAGTTGCATCCACCATGGAGTCAATGTGGGGTAATGGGAAAGGATCCTTGGGACATGCCTTATTTAAATCGGTAAAATCGACACATACCCTCCACTTTTCGTTTTTCTTTTGAACAACAACCACATTGGCCAACCATCTTGGATACTTGACCTCCCTAATCATACCTGCCCGGAGCAATTTTTCTACCTCTTCCTGGATAATGGCATTCCTTTCCGGTGCAAACTTTCTTCTCCTTTGATGGATTGGTTTGAAGGATCTGTCAATGCCGAGTTTGTGAGTGATTACATCTTTGGATATACCAGTCATGTCTTCGTGTTTCCATGCAAAGGTAGTCTTTCTCCTTTTGAGGAAGGATACGAGGTCTTCTTTCACTTCGCCAAGGATCCCTGATCCGATATAGATTTTGGATTCAGGATCATCGGGATCCATGAGGATTTCTACCACATCCTGCTCTCTTGCCTCCAAGACATCCCTTGGAGGATACCTTGATTGCTATTGCTCCCTTGACTTCGAGGCTGGTTTCATCGATGAAGTGTAGCAATTCTTAGCCTCCTGCTGATCATTATCAATCTTCACTATTCCCCAAGGACTAGGGAGCTTCACACATTGATGGTAGGTAGATGGGACTGCTTTCATATCGTGTATCCAAGGCCTGCCAAGGATAACATTACAACAAGATAAACAGTCAATAACACAAAATTTTTTATAAGAGTGTAGGCCTTCAATGTATATTGGGAGTTTAATGTCCCCTAGGGTATTCTTAGTTTCGCCACTAAATCCCACGAGCACGGAGGATCTTGGTATGATATCTGATTCAGGGATACCCATCTTCTTTAGAACATCAAGCTGGATAATGTTCACTGAACTTCCTCCGTCTATAAGGATCCTGCGGACAAAATGGTTAGAAATGAAAAGAGTAATAACTAAACCATCGTGATGAGGATCCTGGATATCAACACGATCGTCCTCATCAAAGGTTATGACTTTTCCTTCGGAGACACTTGATGTTCGAACTGGTCTTTCTCCATTATCCATTTTAGTTTCCTTTGCATGCCTTTTAGCTGCTGAGAAGGATGTGCCACAAATGTCTGATCCTCCAGAAATAAAGTTTATCACTTGTGCATCTGCTGGAGGGGCTGGAGCCTTCTCAGGGATCCTTTCAGGATCCTGAGTCCTTGACTTTTTTCTTCCCAACAACTCTTTCAGATGCCCCTTGCTCAACAAGTACCCAATTTCCTTTCTTAGTGCAATACACTCTTCTGTGAGATGCCCAAAATCTTCATGGTATGCACACCACTTTGATTTATCCTTAGTTGCAGCTGGCCTATCATTTTTTCTGGGCCATCTAGCTTTATCACCTAGATTCTGCATCGCAAGGATTAGTTCATTGTTATCAACAGAAAAACAATATTCAGAAATTGGAGGATAATCCTCATCATCCTCTTCTTGATCAATAGAATGCACGTTCTGGTTATCAGATCTGTTGTAGGATCTGAACTTGTTGTTCCTGAATGAGGATCCTTGCTTATCTTGCTTTGAGGATCCTGCCAACCTCTCCTGGATCCTCTTGTCATCCTCTAGCCGGATGAACCTAAGTGCCCGGGTTCTTACCTCATCTAAGTTCCTGCATGGTGTCATAACAAGATCATCATAGAACGACGAATCCCTAAGCAGTCCCATTTTAAAGGCCTCAACGGCCGTGGCTATATCTAAGTTGGGAATGTCTAATGATTCTTTACTGAATTTGGTAATGTAATCCCTTAATGATTCATTATGACCCTGGGTTATCCTATATAGATCACTAGTTAATCGTTCAAATTTCCTACTACAAGAAAACTGATTATTAAATAGATTAACTAGATTAGAAAATGAGGTAATAGAGTAGGGGGGAAGACTTAGCAGCCATTTGAGAGCTGATCCAGTAAGAGTGGATCCGAATCCTTTGCACAGGCATGCTTCCTTTAACCTTTCTGGGATTGGATTGATCTCCATCCTCTCCCTGTATTGTGCTATGTGTTCTTCAGGATCCGTCGAACCATCATACAGCTTCATTGTTGGCACATGGAACCTCTTAGGTATCTCAGCATCACAAATTGGTGGTGCAAAACGAGATATCTTGTGGCTCCCATCTGCAATCTCTGGGATAGGTTTGACCACTCCTGGAACACTTCATATCATATCCTTTAGCTTTTGCAATTCTCTGGCCATGGCATGATTGATACCGGGATCCTGCATAAGACCATGGTTAGTAGTATAAGAATTGTTAAAAGTGTTACCTCCCATCGGATTCAAGTTAGGAAGAATGGATGTTAATCCATATTGTTGGGGCTCTGGAATGATCGAGGGACCAGTAGAAGCATTGGTCTGCATTGGAATAAAATCTCCATGATGGACATCTGAACTTCCTGTTTGCAAACTCCTCAAGGATCCTGGCATCTGGAAGGATCCCTGAAATTGGGATGGTCCTGGAACGAAGGAGGATCCTTGAACCTGGGATGATCCTGGAACAAAGGAGGATCCTTGAACCTGGGATGATCCTGGAACAAAGGAGGATCCTTGAACCTGCTGCGCTCCTGAATATCCTCCTGAATTCGTGAGGGATCCAATATGCTGAGGATAGGATCCCGCTGGCTGGAAATATGAACCTGATGCCTGGGTCATTGTTGTTGTTCCGTAGTGCACTCCTTTCGGTCCACCCACATATTGAACGGCTGGAACCACTGATGGCTGAGAAGTAATCACCGGAGTATCAAAATTCAAGGATTTCGGCACCAGTGGGGAATGATCCTCTGCCGTTGTCTTTTGTTTCTTGAGATCTCCGATTTCTTTGAGAATCCTCTCATTGGTCTTATCCTGTTGCCGTATCTGATCCTTCATCTGCAAAATTAAAGTAAACATGTCACTAGTAGTGGGAGTGTAAGAAGCAGAAGAAGTTGGAGGTTTTGAGAAAATGGGAGTTGGTTTCTTCGCAGCATTCTCAGCATTCTTCTGGGATCCAGAAGGTGGTGGAGGCAAAGGGGGAACGCCTTGAGAAGAAGTAAATGAGGCATCAAATTTGAAGCATTCTTCGCTGAGGAAGCCATTTGCTTGGTTGCAGTGAACCGAAATGAGCACAGAAATGCGGATTTTTCTAAGGATGAAGCACCAATTGCCCCACTGTGGGCGCCAAACTGTTTTGGTCAAAAAATCTGTTGAGGATATTGCAACCAAACTCTCTGTTATGGGGAATGATGCTAATAATGTAGAACAATAACAAGGATCACTTCAATGTAAATTGCACAAATGACACAAGGATTTATACGGGGAAAAAGCCCTTGATCAAGAGTTGATCTCCGGCACAAAAAACCCCGGGTGATGGAAACTACCGATCACCAAGCTCAAATAAATGAATAAATGTTTACAACTTTGGATAGTAACGAGCTAGGTACAAGGATCACTATCGTGAAATGTGTAAAAGTGAGTGAAAATGAATGTATGTTCGTCGAGAGCTTCAAGTATGCGAGTGTATGAGAGTGTGTAGCTAAGAAATGACTAAGTGTTCTAATTCTAGCTCGTTACCCCTTTTAAAATAGAAGTTAACTACAATAACTAACTATCCGACTTTCGTGCCAAGCTCCCACGTTCTCCACAACGTCCATTTCCAGTCAAACGTGTGCGATATACCCGTGGAATATTCCATAGTAACGTTGCCAAGACCAAGTCAAGCTCATAACTCCTGCGAAGTAATACAAAACACAAACAAACAATCGTCAGTACGAGGATCCTTAAAGTGATCCATGATCCTGATCCTGAAGCTCTTCTGAGGATCACTATCTGTCACAGAAGAAAGGATCATTAATTAGGATAACGTGTAAGGATCACTAATTGTTAGAAAATCCTCCCCTAACAGGGCGTATATAAGGGTTTTTTTTAACAAACATTTTATGCAATATTAATCGTTTTAGCAAACTTTTATACAAAAATAAGTTTTCTATTTTAAATAAATAATTAAAAAGAGTTTTTTTATAATTAATACTAGGTGTTTTGGTCAAAAATCAGACGAGGATAATGCAACCAAACTCTTTGTTATGGGGTATGATGCTTGAATTGATGAACAATAATAAGGATCACTATAAAATATGATGAACAAATGACACGAAGATTTATACGGGGAAAAAGCCCTTGATCAAGAGTTGATCTCCGGCACAAAAAACCCCGGGTGATGGAAACTACCGATCACCAACTTAAATTAAACAAACAATCTGTTACAACTTCGGATGATAGCGAGCTAAGTACAAGGATCACTATAGTGTATCGTGTAGAAATGTGTGTAATCGCCAAGTGTGTTAGCGAGATTGATGAGAGCAGTTGTATGAGTGTGTGTGTAGCCAAAAATAGCAAAAAGTGTTGTCTAATTAGCTCGCTACCCCTTTTAAATTAGAAAAAATCTAAATAACTAACTATCCGCAAATGGTGCAAGTCCTCCACGACTCCACAACGTCCATTTCTGACCAAGCACGTGCGGAATAGACTTAGAATATTCTCCAGAAATATCGCCAAGACTAAGTCCCAATTGATACTCCTGCAAAACAATTATGAATTCAAAGCAGACAATCATTAGTATAAGGATCCTTAGGATGATCCATGATCCTGATCCTGAAGCACTTCTGAGGATCACTAACTGACACAGAAGTAAGGATCACCAAGCAGGATAATAATTGAGGATCACGGGTCTTTAGAAATCCACCCCTAACAATTGCCCCCAAAATATAAGGAGTTATATTGTAAATAAACGAGTTGTATTTTGTTGATCTTATCCGCAACAAACTAACGGATAACTAGCCGTTGAAAACGGACTAGCCGTTGCAAACCTAACGTCACCGAAGTGACAATCCTGCAAATCATCATTATAAATAGGAGTTAGAGATAGGATCAATTTGCATTTAAATCCAAGAGAACTTCCCTTTAAATTCCCAGCCGAAGATCAATCAGGTATCTCTTCTCCTACTTCTCCTTCTCTTACTCTATTTTTCTTTCTTTACCATCATCTCGTTAAGAGTGATGCTCCGGTCCTCCCCCGCCAAGGATCACCAGAAGGATAGCCCCTTGAAGAGTCAAGGGATCATCAAAGACTCAGCGAATGAGAGGTGTTGCTTTAACGATGCACAAGTAGATAAGATCCGGCACTGCTTTCCGGCGAACGCCTTTTTCAAACCCTTTGATCCCACTGTTCTGAGCGACTACATTTCTGAGACATGGGTTGCCTTTCCGGTTACCCCATTCACCATAGGATACACCTATCCTTTTCCATCTTTTACCCAATCCTTTTTCTCCTTAACCGGCATCTCTTACATCCAAGCTATGCCGATGATCTGGAGGGTCTTATATACCCTTGAAAGGATCATAGAGCAGGAAGGGATTGATTTAGGAATGTCGGAACTGGCAGAGATGTATGATCTCACAACGTTTGGATCCCACCGATATCTGTTTAAGCGAAAACCCGGTGAAGAACATCCCATTTTTAAGGCCACCAAGAACGATACAAACTGGAAACGACGCTTTTTCTTTGTCAGAAGGGATACCATTCCAAACGGAAAGGATCTACCAAGGAAGTGGTCCACCCATGGTAGGACAGAGGATCCTGAGAAGGATCACCAGGTAATCTTGCTTTTGTGATAGGATCACTAACCCCCTTTTGTTTTATGTTATGCAGCTGTCACTGTTTCACATCTCATACCATCTCCTGATACTAAGGAAAGGCTTGCTGTTTTTAGAAGACTTGGCCCTGAAACAAGATCAGTTAAGACAATCACCCAGGATTCTCAAGAGGTATCCTCAGGCTCAGTCACCATGTCAAGTAAGTATCCTGCTTTTTATATAGTTAAAGATTTAAATAAATAGCTAAATAGAAATAGGATAAGGATACTTATCTTGCTTTGAATGTGTAGGTGCCGGAAAAGCTTCCAAGCCTGCCTCCCAGTTCAACATGGCCGACCTTGACACTGTTCGATCCAGAAAGAAGAAGGCCATTGCCAGCCCTAGTGTCTCCATCCCCAAGGCACCCACTAAAGGAAGGGGTGGCAAGAAGAGGAAAAACTCTGAGATAGAGGACCTACAAGGCCTGCCACTGATCCGCCACCAGTTCCTTGAATACTTCAATGACGTGAGGATCACCAATTCTGCCTAGATATCCTGCTTATTTGAGGATCACCTGATTTTGAACAGCTTTGTCTTTTTTTGCATAAATTTGCTGAGATTGAAGACTACGTGGGGAGTGTTGAGGAGCTGGATAAGAAGATTGCTGACCTCCAACAAGTTGCAGTGCTCAAGGATCTTAAGATTGTTGATCTCGAAAAAGCCCTTCAAGACGCCAAGACTACGACAGCTAAGATCCTGATCGACATTGACTACGAGAAGCATGATCTCATAGAAGGTGCAAAGGTCTCCGCTGCCATCACAATGTATAAGACAAAACTGAAGATGGCCGAGGAGGCTCAAGATCCTGACTTTGACAGAAGCAGCTGGGATGTTGAGGGCTGGAAGGCGAGGTTAGCTGATCTGGAGGATGATGAGGAGGCTGAGGAGGTTTTGGCGATTGAGGCTGGAAGCAGTGGAAAGGATCTGGTGAAGGATACCGAAGCTGGAGGGGATGAAGATGCAGCGAAGGTGTAGGCTGCATGATTGGGCAATGATGGACATTCCTAGACGTAGCCGGAGCCCAATTTTTTAAATTTGGTAGTAGTTTGTTTTATGGTTGTGTTGTTTTTAAACAATGATGGTCTGTATTTGAACAATAGTTTTAGGATTAAGGATCCAGGATCCTTCGGACAATAGGTAGGATTACAAATGGTGGAGGGATCCTCTGTTTGGGGGATGAAGCCATTGTGATCCTGCCGTCTTTTGATTCCTGCACTTGAAAAACCTATGAACAATGGACACCCTTTACCTACCCCAGCGGACGGGCCATGTATTGATGGTAGATGCTCGGGGTAGGTAATTTTGACAACCTTAAAAGGGTTTAAGCTTTTGTGAATAAAATGACTTTAACTTTTTGGCTATATCCTGTGTTGATATCCTTGTTGTTATTTTATTTTTCAATTGTTTTGATGTACATTTGTCTGAGTAAGAAAAGTTGAACAACTTAGATAAAAAATTTAGGATATAATGCAGGATCAAATATCCTATAGTTGAAAAATTCCAAAAAGTGGTATATAGGAAGGATCATGAGTTCAGTTGTCAAAGTATTAGGGTTATTCAAATAATCAATGAATAAAATCAAAATAGTTAAGGATCATACCTGAGGATCCATGTTAGGATCCTAACCCTTAATACTATAACCAGGATAACCGTAAGACACACCTTAGTAAGAAGTAAGGATCAAGGATCCTTAGTTGTTTAACTTTGAAGACCTGAAATAGAACATAACTCGGGACTAAGCCAATATAAGATAAAAGTTAGCAACTGGGGACAAGCCCGAAGGATAACTGGGGACAAGCCCAAGGATAACTGGGGACAAGCCCAAGGATCGTGTGTAAACTGGAGTATGGCCCTAACTGGCGACTATCCAAACTTAGTGGCATGAAAATGCCAAAACCTTAGCTAACGTGAAAACGTTAGAAACCTTAAGAACGGATGTATGGTACGTCTACCATTATACGTAGGATCCTAGGTATAGCCAGTACAATGGAATTATCAGCCCCTAAAACGAGTACTGGTCCCACTGCCATGAACTATACCAGGATCATCATGCGCTACTGGCGAAACTGGGGTCAAGCCCAAACAACTGGAGTCAAACCCAAGTAACTGGTTGCTTGTGTGGATAATCATGCTTTTGCTAAGAGTACCTGAACCTTCAAAACTCAAAATCTCATGAAAGGAGGATAAAGGATGCAGGATCCTTATCCTTTTGTGATAAGTAAGGAAATGAAATAGTTTAAGATTAGAATGTTACCCAAATGAGGATCATCTGTGCTTTAAGGATCCTTTAAGGATATTTATCATGTGAGGATCATGGATCCTTATCACATGAAGTATTTCTTCAAATGGACAGCATTCCAGGCTCTAGGTAGCAAATCACCTTCCATTGTTAGCAATCGATATGCCCCATTTCCTGCCTCAGCTTCAATCAAGTAAGGTCCTTCCCATTTTGGTGCCAACTTTCCATCAGCAGGATTGGTGGTATTCTGAAATGCTTTCCTTAGCACCATATCACCAACTTGGAATTTCCTGATCCTGACATTTTTGTTGTAGGCTCCAGCCATTCTTTGCTGATAACTGGCCATCCTTATCCTTGCCAAATATCTGATTTCTTCTATAGTATCCAGGTCTTGAACCAAGTTCTCATCATTTTCCTCAGGATCACGAATACTTGTTCTAGCAGTTGGAACCACCATTTCTGTAGGGATCACTGATTCTGCCCCAAATACCAAAGAGAATGGAGTTTGGCCTGTAGCGTTCTTAGGGGTTGTCCTATCAGCCCAAAGCACATAAGGTAGTTCTTCTGCCCATCTCCCTTTCTTGTATCCAAGCTTCTTCTTCAAATTGTTGATAATGATCTTATTGGAGGATTCTGCCTGACCATTAGCTTGTGGGTGGACTGGTGTTGATGTTATCATCTTAATCCCCCAGCTGTCACAAAAGTTAGTAGTTCTGCCCCCAATGAATTGGGAACCATTATCACATATAATTTCAGAAGGAATACCAAATCTAGTTATAATATTTCTTTTAATGAAGGATATAACTTCCTTTTCTCTGACTTGGACAAAAGCTTCAGCCTCTATCCACTTGGAGAAGTAATCAGTCATAGCAAGCATGAACACTTTTCCACCAGGTGCCTTAGGGAGCTTACCAACTATATCCATGCCCCATCTCATGAATGGGTCTATCTCCATTATCCATCTTGGTTTCTTTTGCATGTCTTTTAGCTGTAGAGAAGGATGTTCCACAAATGTCTGATCCTCCAGAAATAAAGTTAATAACTTGTGCATCAGCTGGAGGGGCTGGAGCTTTCTCTGGGATCCTTTCAGGATCCTGAGTCCTTGACTTCTTTCTTCCCAGTAATTCTTTTAAGTGCCCCTTGCTCAACAAGTATCCAATTTCTTTTCTCAGTGCGATGCATTCTTCTGTGAGATGCCCAAAATCTTCATGATATGCACACCACTTTGACTTATCTTTGGTTGCCGCTGGTCTGTCATTTTTCCTGGGCCATCTAGCTTTATCACCTAAACTCTGCATCGCAAGGATTAGTTCATTGTTATCAACAGAAAAACAATATTCAGAAATTGGAGGATAATCCTCATCATCCTCTGCTTGTTCAACGGCATGCACATTCTGGTTATCAGATTTGTTATAGGATCTGAACTTGTTATTCTTGAATGAGGATCCTTGCTTCTCTTGCATTGAGGATCCTGCTAACCTCTCCTGGATCCTTTTGTCATCCTCTAGCCGGATGAACCTAAGGGCCCGGGTTCTTACCTCATCTAGATTCCTGCATAGTGTCATAACAAGATCATCATAGAATAACGAATCCCTAAGCAATCCCATTTTAAAGGCTTCAACAGCCGTAGCTATATCCAGGTTAGGAATATCTAAGGATTCTTTACTAAATATAGTGATATAATCCCTTAATGATTCATTATGACCTTGGGTTATCCTATACAGATCACTAGTTAAACGCTCAAATTTCCTACTACAAGAAAATTGGTTATTAAATAGGTTAACTAGATTAGCAAATGAGGTAATAGAGTAAGGGGGAAGACTTAGCAGCAATTTAAGAGCTGATCCAGTAAGAGTGGATCCAAATCCCTTGCACATACATGCTTCCTTTAACCTTTCTGGGATGGGATTGATCTCCATCCTTTCCCTGTATTGTGCTATGTCTTCTTCAGGATCTGTTGAACCGTCATACAACTTCATAGTAGGCACATGGAACCTCTTTGGTATCTCAGCATCACAGATTGGTGGTGCAAAACGAGATATCTTATGGCTCCCATCTGCAATCTCCGGGATAGGCTTGACCACTCCTGGGACACTTGATATCATATCCTTTAACTTTTGCAATTCTCTGGCCATGGCATGATTGATACCTGTATCCTGCATAAGGCCATGGTTAGTGGTATAAGAATTATTGAAAGTGTTACCTCCCATTGGATTCAAATTAGGAAGAGTGGATGTGAATCCATATTGTTGGGGCTCTGGAATGACCGATGGACCAGTAGAAGCAATGGTCTGCATTGGAATGAAATCTCCCTGATGGATATCGGAATTCCCTGATTGCAAACTCCTTAAGGATCCATGAAACTGAGAGGATCCTTGAACCTGTGAGGATCCTGGGACGTAGGAGGATCCTTGAAGCTGGGAGGATCCTTGAAACTGAGAGGATCCTTGAACCTGTGAGGATTCTGGAACATAGGAGGATCCTTGAACCTGAGAGGATCCTGGAACATAGGAGGATCCTTGAACCTGAGAGGATCCTGGAACATAGGAGGATCCTTGAACCTGAGAGGATCCTTGAACCTGGGGGGATCCTTGGACCTGGGAGGATCCTTGAAACGGCCAGAACCCTTGAATCTGCTGCGCTCCTGAGTATCCTCCTGAGCTGGCGAAGGATCCTATATGCTGAGGATGGGATCCTGCTGGTTGGAAGTGTAACCCTGAAGCCTGAGTCATTGCTGATGATCCGTAATGCACTCCTTTTGGTCCTCCCAAATATTGAACGTCTGGAACCACTGAAGGCTGAGAAGTTATAACCGGAGTATCGAAATTCAAAGATCTGGGCATCAGTGGAGAATGATCCTCTGTCGATCTCTTCTGTTTCTTGATGTCTCCAATTTCTCTAAGAATCCTCTCATTGGTCTTATCCTGCTGCTGTATATGCTCCTTCATCTGCAAAATCAGAGTAAACAAGTCACTAGTAGTGGGAGTATAAGAAGCAGAAGAAGTTGGAGGTTTTGAGAAAATGGGAGTTGGTTTCTTCTCGGCATTTTTCTGAGGTCCAGAAGGTGGTGGAGGCAATGGTGGAATGCCCTGGGATGAATTGACTGCAGACATCGCACTAGAGGTGTTCTTTGATGATGAAGCCATCTGCTTGGATGTAACGAACAGAAATGATCACAAAAATGAGAATTTCTTAGGAATGAAGCACCAATTGCCCCACGGTGGGCGCCAAACTGTTTTGGTCAAAAATCAGACGAGGATAATGCAACCAAACTCTTTGTTATGGGGTATGATGCTTGAATTGATGAACAATAATAAGGATCACTATAAAATATGATGAACAAATGACACGAAGATTTATACGGGGAAAAAGCCCTTGATCAAGAGTTGATCTCCGGCACAAAAAACCCCGGGTGATGGAAACTACCGATCACCAACTTAAATTAAACAAACAATCTGTTACAACTTCGGATGATAGCGAGCTAAGTACAAGGATCACTATAGTGTATCGTGTAGAAATGTGTGTAATCGCCAAGTGTGTTAGCGAGATTGATGAGAGCAGTTGTATGAGTGTGTGTGTAGCCAAAAATAGCAAAAAGTGTTGTCTAATTAGCTCGCTACCCCTTTTAAATTAGAAAAAATCTAAATAACTAACTATCCGCAAATGGTGCAAGTCCTCCACGACTCCACAACGTCCATTTCTGACCAAGCACGTGCGGAATAGACTTAGAATATTCTCCAGAAATATCGCCAAGACTAAGTCCCAATTGATACTCCTGCAAAACAATTACGAATTCAAAGCAGACAATCATTAGTATAAGGATCCTTAGGATGATCCATGATCCTGATCCTGATCCTGATCCTGAAGCACTTCTGAGGATCACTAACTGACACAGAAGTAAGGATCACCAAGCAGGATAATAATTGAGGATCACAGGTCATTTAGAAATCCACCCCTAACACTAGGTTAAAACCTCGTGTATTACACGGGTTGAATAAATAAATATAATCGTAAACAAATAGTTTTAAGAAATATAATATCATTAATTTGTTGCTTATAATTATTATGAAATTGATAAATAAATAAGTAGATTATTATGTTGTTACTAATATCAAGGTAAGTGGTGTTTTGTTAAAAAATTACCGAAGCAATTAAGTGATCAAATTAGTTAACTGAGGTAGTGTGCTAAAAATGTGTCGAAAATATGTTAATCAAGTTATTTGCAAAAACAGTTTCAGTATACGGCTCAGGATATAGAGCTGTATCTATGATCAAACAATGAGCAAAAATGTAAATGGTGACACGAGATGTACGAGGAAAGCCCTTGATCAATCTAGATCGCCGGCACAAAACCTCGGGAGCTGACAATCGCAGCTGCCTTGTTCTTCTATTGCTTCAAATATCAGGATACAGTGTGGGATATGATGCGGATTAACTAGGTGTTACAATGTAATTTGAGTACAAGTGTTTGTGTGTAATTATTGCTAGTAGCTAGAGAGTAAAGTGTGCGAAAGAGAGTGAGTGACTTAATCTGATCCGATCAATCTATTTATAGTTAAACGAAATCAACTAACTATCCTATTAAACCGGGATGCTTCGAATATTCCTCAAGTGAACGTTGTAGTCCACTTCTTCCGGGTTCAACGTCTCTCATATAATTGGTTTGCCCGAGTCTTAAGGAGAAGAGGTCCACTTGACCGTTAGGGACCCGCACCTTCTAATCTGCACGTGGTTAAATTAGTCATTACCAGGATATCACATCAGGATGTTACCAATATCCTGATCCGGTATCCTGATCACAAATAAACAATCAAAAGCAGAATATTAGTCAGGATATATGTTCAGAAAATGGCCCATAACAATTGTCCCCAAACATATCTGTTGGTATACCAATCCAACAGATATATTTTAAAACTTTATCTCGCAAACCGAGGTAATTAAAACGAGGCGACGTTCGGGGTAGCTTTACGCAACTTCCAACGCGTTTTTACTCGATGGATATCCACTATGCCCCTATATCTTCTCTCTTCTTGTTTGAAAATCAGATATCATCAACAGAGTCTCCAGGTAATCGCTTATTCCTTCTTTATTTCCTGTTAATTTTTCCATCCTTCTTCCAATGGCCACCAGGATCCACTCCCAAACCGGTGAATCATCGGGCACCTTTGTCCAGCAAAATCTTCTCAAAAATCCCGAGAAAGAGATATGTGCTTTCGACAACGCGGATATTTCCGCACTGAGGGCATCCGGCGCTTTCCTCTATGGCACGATTTTCAGGCCATTTGACCGATCAATTCGGTCGGATGTTTCTTCTGCCGAATGGGTTTGTTTTCCAGCATACCCTTTCTCGTTAGGTCTTCGATGCCCATTTCCTGAATTCATAATGCAGTTTTTTCGAACCAATGGTATCTCCTTTGCCCAAACAATGCCCATGGTTTGGAGGGTACTAATCGTGCTTAACCAAATCAAACATCTTCATTGTCCTGATCTCTGCATCGAAGATATCCCAATCGCTTACCGCCTCCGATCACACGGTTCCAGCCGATTCTTGCTTTTTTCAACTTCCAGCAAACCTCTCATTCTTAAAGCCACCAAAAACGAAGATGGATGGCCACGTAAATTCTTTTTCGTCAAGCTTGATTCCATCGACGAGGGTGCTAGCCTTCCGGTGGAGTGGTTAACCACCGGTAGGGTTTAGGGCTTCAAGAATATCCAAAGACACTTTCAGGCCTCTGTCTTGCGCTAATATTTTCTTATTTGGTCTTTCTTGCAGTGAATTTTAAGGAAGTAGCTCCCCCTACTGCAGAATCTGAAAAAAGGATCAAAGCAATTTACCAACTAGCAGAAGGTGACAGGAGTTTTTCCACACACCTCCCAAGCTCCAGCCAATACTCATCATCGGAGATGTCTGGTAAGAGTTATTTTACAAACAATTGATGATATAACGAAAGAGCAATAAGAGTTTAGAATTCTCCTTTTATGCAGCACCAGCAAAAATCCCTGATGTTTTCGACCTTGAGGAGTTAGACAGTTACTCCGATCACGTCCAGGTCAAGAAGGAGCCTAGTCCCAAAGCTACAGCTACATCTAAGCCCAGCAGTTCCAAAGCCATCATCATTCCCAAACCATCACCAGCTACTAAACCTCGGAGTTCAAGTTCCCGTAAAAGGAAAGAGACCGATTCACCTTCCATTTCTGATACGTTTCCCTATGAAAATCATGGGTTTATCGAAGCGAGCGGGTTCATGACCTCTTTTCTCAACCAGGTATATAGTCATATTCCTTATCCTGCACATATATGTCAAATCAATATCCTGGTTATTATAATACATGTGTTTTTGGATGTAGGGCCTTGAACGTCTGGTTCATCTATATCAAGAATCATGTGAACTCAGCAAGAGACTCGAGTCCAAATTGAAGAAAGCCGAGGTCACCATTTCCGACTAGGGCGTGATTGCTGCTGCCAAATCCAAGCATTACGAGGATAAGTTCAAGGCTATGACCCAGGAACACCAGGCTGCCCTTAACAAAGCTACTCTCGAGGCCCAAGCTCATCTCGACGCCGCCCATGCCCAACATGAACGGGACATGATCACTTACCGGGAGGGCCTTAAGAGCTCCGTCGTTACTTCCCTTCTTCAGGCCAGGCTAAAGATGGCCAATGAAGCCAAAGCCCTGGGGTTCGAATGCCCTTCTTGGGATGTCGATGCTTGGGAGACCAAGCTAAGGAGTCTCGGCGGCGATCCTGTTAAACCTGTAGCTGAAAGGCCTTCAAAAGCGGTTAAAAAATCAACTGGTGCCAATAATGAAGCTGAGACGGATGTTCAAGCTAATCCTGAGGCGGATGCTGTGATGAACGAAGAAGGCGCTGCCTCCTAAAATCTACCCCTTTCTTTTCCTTAATTTTGATTGTTATGGTTTGTTGAACAATTTACTTTTCACGCCTTTGAACAATTTTCGTTTAAATTTCAACAGTTAGATAACCAAAGGTGGATGGGTCCTAGGTTCTAGGATGAAGCATTCGGTTATCAACTAGTATTGCTTATAATATTACCTCCTCGTGTTTTACTTGCTGTTGCCTTTTAATTTTTTTTTGTCACGCATTACTTAGTTTTGATTTTAGCTTTGCAAAATTAGCACAATTATTTCCTGAAAATATCCTGATCAATATACTCAGTGATATCCTACGAAGACTTTTGTCAAATAGAACTTCTCAAAATCCAAACAATTTAAACAAAGTCTCTAAAGAACAAAAGTTAGTTTATTTTTCAAAATCCATTTTGATAACACTTGTTTGACCAGAGTACTTATTTTCAACCCAAGTATTATTTCCCAATCAAATATCCTGAAACGTATCCCGAAAACACATTTTGAGAACATATCCTAAAGATATATTCTTATCAGGATATTTGAGCCTCAAACACAGTTTCAAAAGTTAGACAATTTACGTAAGGTTCACAAAGGAAAGATCATACCAGGAATAGAGTGTAACTTTAGTATCGAACTTCAATCTTTTTGCAACTTCTTCAACTAAGATACCACCAGTCCGAAATACTTAGTACATTAGGTTTGAATTTGATTCTTCGAGCCTTACACAATCGCCTTGGGAGGAATGTCCCCTGTGCATAAAGCCTTCAAACACTTAGTTAATTTTTGAATTCAAGTTGTAACTGTTTGGACAGTTCTTGTGTTACTGGGGTAAAACCCAAAAACATACTGGAGATAAATCCTTAGTGTCTTGGGAAAAATCCCATAGGTATCCTGGGGAAAATCCCAAATTTTCATGCGCTACAGGCGGGAGTGTATAAACTCCAAGACTTAGAAAGGTGATAACCTTTAAACCTTAGAGGGTATGAAAATACCCTTTCGTGAGAGAGGGTGATCAATACTCATATACCTTGAGAATCCAGGATATAGCCAACAGTGACGAAATTGTCAGCCACTTTTACATGAACTGGTCCCGCCACCTTGAACTAATCCTGGATAACTTGCACTCCAGGCGGGGTGTTTAAACCCAATTCGAGAGAAAGGTGAATACCTTTAAACCCGTGAAGGGATCAGGATCCCTTAAACGTGAGAGAGGGGGCCAATCCTCTAATCTTTCGAAGTATCCTGAATGTATATCCTGGAGCTATATCCCGAAACATATACTGCAAAACAACTGTAAGCTAAGGTGGGTGTTAGCCTGGCTAACACCCCTCCAATGCTTAAGTCAGTAATGGGTTCAAAACAATAAATAATATTAAAATTTAATAAAAGAGATAGAATCCATACCATTCTGAGTTAGAATTTAAATTCCAAACTCACTTGAAATAGAGCTTTAGGTGTATAGCATTCCAGGATCTTGGTAGCATATCCCCCTCCATATCCTTGAGTCGGTATGCTCCCTTTCCAGATTCTGATTCAATCTCATAGGGTCCTTCCCATTTTGGAGCCAACTTCCCATCAGCAGGATTAGTAGTATTCTGGAAAGCCTTTCTCAACACCCAATCTCCGACCTGGAACCTTCTAGTTCTTATATTCTTGTTATATGCTTTAGATATCCTCTGTTGATATGCTGCCATCCTTAGCCTTGCCGCGTCTCTTGTCTCATCAACGGTATCCAATTCCTCACATAGGACTTCAGGATTCTGCTCAGGATCCCGGAGGTTGAATCTTGCTGTAGGTATTACCATTTCTGTCGGGATCACCGCTTCTGCTCCAAATACCAAGGAAAACGGGATTTGGCCAGTTGCATTTTTCACCGTCGTCCTATCAGCCCACAAAACAAAGGGTAATTCTTCTGCCCATCTTCCTTTTTTAGCCCCTATTCTCTTTTTCAGGTTGTTGACAATTATCTTGTTTGAGGATTCTGCTTGTCCATTTGGTTGAGGATGTACTGGTATAGATGTGATCATTTTAATTCCCCAACTCTTGCAGGAGTCAGTAGTCCTCTTACTTATAAACTAAGAACCATTGTCACAAATTATCTCAGTCGGTACTCCAAACCTGGTCAGGATATTCCTTTTTATGAAGGATACCACTTCCTGATCTCTAACTTGAACGAATGCTTCAGCTTTGACCCACTTAGAAAAATAATCGGTCATTGCCAGCATGAAGACCTTTCCTCCTAGAGCCTTTGGTAATTTCCCTACTATATCCATTCCCCACTTCATGAATGGCCAAGGGGAAGCTATAGGATAAAGTGGCTCGGCCGGCTGATGTAATATATTACTGTGTCTTTGACATGCATCACATCTTCGAGCATATTCTGCAGCATCTTTTCTCATCGTCGGCCAATAATACCCTGTTCTTAATGCCTTTGAGAGCAACGACCTGCCCCCAGTATGGTTACCACAATCCCCTTCGTGTATATCCTGAAGCACTTCCTTGGTTTCGGGATCCTCTAAGCACATCAGATATGGTCCTGCAAGAGATTTCTTATACAAGATATTATTTATAATAGTGAATCGTGACATCTTCATTCTAAAGGCCTTAGGATTCTCATCCTTTGGGATGTGTCATTCCTTGAGATATCTTATGATTGGAGCCATCCAAGACTTAGGATCCTTCTCAGGATACTCATCAGGATCCTGAACACTTAGTACTTCCTTATCTTGAGGATCCGTCGCAGGATATAGGATATGTAATATTGGTATTCGGGTTCCTTCCGGTATCCTGACTGATGATCCTAGATTTGCCAAGGCATCAGCTTCAGCATTATCTTCTCTTGGTACCTGTTCAAGTGTAAAAATATCGAAATATCATGCTAATTTTTTGAGAATTTTGAGATACTCGATTAATTTCTCACCTTTAACTGCATAGGTTCCATTAAAACGATTAGTGATTAACAAAGAATCAACATATACTTGCAAACTCCTGATATTCATACTTTTAGCCAATTCTAATCCTGCAATTAAAGCTCCATATTCTGCCTCATTATTAGTGGCAGGGAACTCACATCTAATAGCCTGGGGTAATATGTCCCCATGTGGCAATTTTAGTAGTATACCCAAACCTACACCTCTTATATTAGATGCACCATCAGTATATAGCGTCCAGGATTCTAAATTTTCTCCTAGCTGATGTACTTCTAGGTCTACTTCATTTTGAATATCACTACTGAAATCAGCCACAAAGTCAGCTAAAGCCTGAGACTTTATGGCATTTCTAGGTTCATATACTAGATCAAAGGCACTTAATTTCACTGACCATTTAGCCATCCTACCAGACATCTCGGGTTTCCTAAGCACGTTTTTAACAGGATAGTTGGTTTTAACACGAATCCTACGTGTTTCAAAATAATGTCTAAGTTTTGTTGACGCCAAAACTAGGGCTAAAATCAATTTCTCTAAGTGGGAATACCTAGTTTCAGCATCTAATAAACTTTTGCTAACATAATAAACAGGATACTACTGACCTTCATGATCCTTTACAAGGACAGCACCTACTGCATTCCCTGATACCGCAAGATACAGGGATAATGGTTCACCATCCTCAGGCTTCATCAATAGGGGTGCAGTTGAAATATACTGCTTCAAATCCTGCAAGGCTGCTTCATGCTTTGCTCCCCATTCAAACTTCTTATTCTTCTTCTTCAGGATATCATAAAATTCCTTGCACTTTTCCGAGGATCTTGAAATAAATCTATTCAATGCTGCCACTCGCCCCGTTAACCGTTGAACATCCTTCATATTTGAAGGTGATTTGATATCCAAGATAGCTTTAATCTGCTCTGGGCTTGCCTCTATCCCTCTTTTAGTCACCATATATCCTAGAAACTTTTCTGCCCCCACTCCGAAATGGCACTTAGCAGGATTTAGCTTCATGTTATACTGATCCAGGATATCAAATGCTCCCTTGATATCCTGGAGGTGATCCTCAGCCTTTTTAGATTTTACTATCATGTCGTCAATGTATACCTCCATAGTGCCCCCCAGCTTGTCTTTGAACATCATGTTCACCAATCTTTGATACGTTGCACCTGCATTTTTCAAACCAAAGGGCATAGCAGTGTAGCAATAAATACCTGTTGGTGTCATGAAGGTAGTATCCTCCTGGTCTGAAGGTTCCATTTGGATCTGCTGGAATCCTGAAGATGCATCCATGAAGGTTAACATCTCATGGCCGGCAGTAGCATCCACCATTGAGTCAATATGAGGAAGAGGAAATGGGTCTTTGGGACAAGCTTTGTTTAAGTCTGTGTAATCTACACAAACTCTCCATTTCCCATTTTTCTATTACACCACAACTACATTCGCCAGCCATTTAGGAAACTTCACTTCCCTAATCATCTTGCTCCTTAGTAGTCTTTCAACTTCCTCTTGGATGATCACATTTCGCTCCGGAGCAAATTTCCTTCTCTTTTGTTGGACAGGCTTGAATGACCTGTCAATACCGAGCTTATGTGTTATAATATCCTTGGAAATACCTGTCATATCCTCGTGCTTCCACGTGAATGTTGACATCCTGCATTTCAAAAAATTAGTCAATTGATCTTCAATATCCTGAGGGATATTGGTTCCCACGAGCACCGAGATATCTGGATTATTCTGATCCAGGATTACTTTCTTTACATCCTGTTCTGAAGCCTCCATGATATCCTAGCCTCGAATCTTTAAATGCTATGCTGCACTTGGCTTTGTTGAGGATTTCATCGAAGAAGAATAACACTCCTTTGCTTCCTGTTGATCACTTTCCACTTTGACAACTCCCTAAGGAGTAGGGATCTTGATGCATTGATGGTAGGTTGACGGAACAGCTTTCATATCATGGATCCAAGGCCTACCTAGTATAATATTATAGCAGGATAAAGAGTCCATGACACAAAAGCGCTGCATTGAGTTGACCCCTTGAATATACACAGGCAACTTTATCTCCCCTATGGTATTCCTAGCTTCTCCACTGAAATCAATGAGCACAGTGGACCTCGAAGTAATGTCCATCGGAGATACATTCATCCTCTTCAATGTTTCCAGCTGAATTATGTTGACTGAGCTGCCATTATCCACTAATATCATGCGTACAAAATGGTTAGCAACATATAACGTTATCACTAAGGCATCATGATGGGGATCCTGGACAGTATCCCTGTCATCATTATCGAACGTGATGACTTTTTCAGTTGTGAGGGTTGACATCCTTGTCGGCTTATCTCCCCTCTCTGCTTTAGCTTCCTTCGCGTGTCTTTTTTGCCGCAGAATATGATGTGCCGCATATGTCGGATCCTCCTGAAATAAAGTTAATTATTTTTGCATCTGCAGGAGGCGACGCTGCCCGTTCAGGATCCTGACCTTTATTCTTCTTTCTTCCCAAGAGGTCCTTCAGATATCCCTTACTCAAGAGATAGCTTATTTCCTTTCTCAAAGCGATACAATCTTCAGTAACATGCCTGAAATCCTCATGGAAAGCACACCACTTGGACTTGTCCTTCCAATCAGCCTTTTGTTGATTCTTTTGGGGACACCTTGCTTTGTCTCCTAATCCCTGCATAGCATACATCAGTTCAGGTATGTTAACAGAAAAATAATATTCAGACAACTCAAGATACTCCTCAAGATCCTCGTCTTCAACATCATTCACTTTTTTGCCATCATTTCTGCCATACGGTTTAGAACGATATGATTTATACGAGGATTCTGATTTCCTGTTGGTTGACTCATAGGTTGTGGACGAATTCATTCTCTCTTGCATCTTTTTATCACCCTCCAGGCGAATGTATCTCAAAGCCATGTTACGAGCTTCGTCCAGATTCCTGCAGGGATTCATTACAAGATCCTGGTAAAATTGAGAATCTTTCTGCAACCCCATCTTGAACGCTTGCACGGCCGTTGCAACATCAAGATGTGGGATATCCAAGGATTCCCGACTAAACTTGTTCACATAATCCCTCAAGGATTCCTGAGGTCCTTGAGTTATCCTGTAAAGGTCACTGGTTAATTTCTCAAAACTCCGGCTGCAAGAAAATTGACTATTAAATAAATTAACTAAATGAGCAAAAGAAGTAATCGAGTGAGGAGGAACGTTTAGCAGCCATTTTAAGGTTGATCCTGTTAAGGTAGAACCGAAACCCTTGCACAAGCATGCTTCTTTGAGGTCTGGAGGGATATGGTTGATTTCCATTCTTTCCCTATACTGGGCAATATGCTCCTCAGGATCCGTAGTTCCGTCATAGAGTTTCATGTTGGGGGTTTGAAATCTTTTTGGGATTTCAGCATCAAAAATAGGATATGCAAACCAGGATATCCTGTGGCTGTCCTGGGATACTTCAGGAATTGGCTGAACCACCCCAGGTACACTGGATATCATGTCCTTCAGTTTTTGAAGCTCCCTGGAAAATGCTGACGTCATACATGCGTCCTGCAAAGATCCAACACCATTAGTAGCAAGAGTATTATTATTATTAGATACATTACCAGCTTGGGGGTTCTAGCCATATCCTGAAGCATATCCTGAGCTCCTCACAATTGATACTCTTACTGAAGAAGGTATCTCAGGAGTATGATTATGGGAATGGGTAGACACAATATTCCCCTGGTTATCCTCAGTATAGACTGCAGAACTGAAGTTCAAAGCCCTGGGTTGCATGGGAGTGACAGTATCTTCGGCAGGCCGACTCGGGCCAGACTTCAAGAGTTGTATCTCTCTCATCAGCATCTGGTTGGTCTCCTGCTGCTGCCTCATCTGTTCCTGTACACTACCAAACAAATTCAAAATCTCTTCGTTAGAAGCTAAAACAGGACTGGATCCCTGGACATTGCGAGCAGGGATAACATCCTGAGCCACATGACTTTCAGTTCCTTGCGAAGAGGCTTGCATTCTCGGAGGAGGTGGTGGAAGCACCGAACCAATTGTTGCAGAGGTTGTAGCAGACACGGTGGAAGAGCTCATGTTTGATCTTGAGGCCATTGAAAATAGTGTGGCAAAAAGTTTTGAAAATAGAAAACCAAGTAACGATTTTGCAAAAGCTTTTAGTAGAAATAGCACCACTTGCCCCACGGTGGGCGCCAAATTGTTTTGGTCAAAATTTACCGAAGCAATTAAGTGATCAAATTAGTTAAGTGAGGTAGTGTGCTAAAAATGTGTGTCGAAAATATGTTAATCAAGTTATTTGAAAAAACAGTTTCAGGATACGGCTCAGGATATAGAGTTGTATCTATGATCAAACAATGAGCAAAAATGTAAAGGGTGACACGAGATGTACGAGGAAAGCCCTTGATCAATCTAGATCGCCGGCACAAAACCTCAGGAGCTGACAATCGCAGCTGCCTTGTTCTTCTATTGCTTCAAATATCAGGATACAGTGCGGGATATGATGCGGATCAACTAGGTGTTACAATGTAATTTGAGTACAAGTGTTTGTGTGTAATGATTGCTAGTAGCTAGAGAGTAAAGTGTGCGAAAGAGAGTGAATGACTTAATCTGATCCGATCAATCTATTTATAGTTAAACGAAATCAACTAACTATCCTATTAAACCGGGATGCTTCGAATATTCCTCAAGTGAACGTTGTAGTCCACTTCTTCCGGGTTCAACGTCTCTCATATAACTGGTTTGCCCGAGTCTTAAGGATAAGAGGTCCACTTGACCGTTAGGGACCCGCACCTTCTAATATGCACGTGGTTAAATTAGTCATTACAAGGATATCACATCAGGATGTTACCAATATCCTGATCCGGTATCCTGATCACAAATAAACAATCAAAAGCAGAATATTAGTCAGGATATATGTTCAGAAAATGGCCCATAACAAGTGGTACGTAACATTCTTTGGAAGCTCGTATATCACAAAGGCTGAATATCAAAAAAAGAAATAATATGAATTATAAAGTTTTTTAAAATATTATTATACGTGTATTACATGGTTTAACATTATTTGGAAGTGAATTAGTTAATCATTAAAAAGGGTAATTTTTTAAATTAATTATTAAAAAATTAACTTTTTTACTTGTAATATATGACGAACCTATTGCACTGTATTACAATTAATAACATATTTCAATTAAATATATCCAATGCTCATTGTGTTATACCAATACATTAATATTTGTGGGTAAATGTTATAAATATGTAAATTAACTTTCGGGTACTACACAAACACGTGTAATGATCTGTAACTAATTAAACTTTTTTAACCTTTTCAATTAATTAATCACTTGGAATAATTTATTAATTAATTTTATTATTATGGATAAAGATAAGTGATATTTATGTATTAATTACTAGTTAAAAAAGTTGAAAAAATAAAAATATTTTTTTTAGAATTAAGTCCTTTATTTAAATTTAGAAGATTAGATTTTGATATATAGATATAGATAGATATAAATATAGATAAACCTAAATATGAATAGATATTAGTGTTTAATTTAGATAACGATATAATAATTAACTTTAATTAATAATAATTATTCATAATTAAGTAGAAGATAAAGACTTTAATTAAAAATTAAGTAGAAAATAAAGGCGGGAAAATAAAAAAATAAATAGCTCCAACGAATGACATGTGTCTCTCCATTAATTTACTTTATTATATGTATAGATTAGAGTTATTATAATCAATATGAGTTTTTTTATAATTAATATTAGTGTTATTGATATTAATATGAGTTTTTTTATAATTAATATTAGTGTTATTATAATTAATATGAGTTTTTTATAATTAATATTAGTGTTATTGATATTAATATGAGTTTTTATAATTAATATTAGTGTTATGGATATTAAAAAGAGAAAACAAAAAAATAAAAAATATATGCCGCATAGTGTAACAACCTCGCAAATTCCATTCCTAAAAGGTACACTAAGAAACCCTAATTTAAACCCCAAGTGGTACGGTGCGACCCGAAATTTGAAAAACGAACAAAACTAGCAACAGGGCCCCCTAAAACTTAAAGGGGGGGGGGGGGATCCCCTAATTACGTTTATCCTCATAAAACGAAAATAAAACACGTATTTCGAATTTAGACAACTCACCCAGGCTATCCCAGACACCAGGTTACCCTAGCCTAGGTGGGTCGCCGTCGCGATACGCACCAGTGGCTAGGGTAGCCGGCGCGGCACGCGGGGGAGGCCGAAATCCAGTATAAAACCCAGGGACTTGGCACTTGCATGGTTTGATTGTTACGACGAAAAATTTCACTACGTACGTTGATATATCTCCGTTTATTTCAAAAATCACGGTCACCGATCCGACCCTCTGCTACGATAACAGGGTAATAACTCAATTACTGCTACGATACAATGTCCGATCGACTAAAACCGATCCGATGAATGTTTAAGTGCTGCCCAAATTCGGGCTATACTTTGTCATCCGTCGTGAGGGTTTCGATCTCGTGAATTAGCGTAAATGTTGAATTAAGTTACTGACCTCGTTTCGTTTGCATTGTATATTTGAATAGGTTACCAGCTTAAATCAGTAGGCACACTCTGACTGTTTAAACTTGCAATGTGAGTCATTCTATTTTTATTAAAGTTGCTTTCAAAACCCTAAATGTTTTCCTGTTATAATTACAGTGATTAAGTCTTTGTTATCTTAAATTACTGACAGTACGTGGGGTTTTGTATACATTACTTATCTAGCGTCACTTTTAGGTGAACGGACCTAAACAGTGAAACGTCACTTTTGGGTGAACGGACCCAATAGTGATATGACCACAGTCACAGATCCGGTCGAGTGACAACTGGGTCAGCTAATTATAAGATAGAAGCAATTGTAATCGCTCTTAATATTGTATATTATAACAATGTGTCTTTTGTATAAATTGAATGCACTCGCCAGTATTTTTCGCTGATAAAATCTTTTTAAAACATGTTTCAGGGAATTTATTGTGAAGAAGGAAAAGTGTCGCGTAGCACCCCAGCCTAAACAAAGTGGCTCAGTAAATAAATAAGCATGTTTTTTTGTAATCAGGGGATTTCCTAGTGTAAATCCTTTCTTGTAAAATATGGGGTTTGTCCCGATATTAATAATAAAATAATTCGGTGTTTTCTTTTAAAACGGTCCTGTTGGAAAATTTCCGCTGCCAAATAAATGCTAATACCACGGGTTTTTGTCCCGCGGCTTCCGAACCGAGCAAAACGGGTCGGGGGCCGTGACACATAGGGCTAGACTGGGCGTATAGTGTGGTCCAAAAGACCATTATAGCCTTGTTTTGCCCCCAGTCTAGGCCTAACTCAGGGCTAAAATGGCAATTTGCCATTTATAAAAGTGTTTAAAAAAACCCATTATATACATACGCCTCATACAGACCTATACATATAAGAGAGGCAAAAAAAAAAAAAACCAATTTACCTATGCGTACATCCCAAATAAAGGGTAAATGATTTTTTTCGTCTATACGCCCCATATAGGCCTATACAATAATACGAGGTGTATACGTGGCATATAAGACAAAATATGATATAATTAGAGATTCTTTTGGAAATTGAAAAATGTTATACGCGACGTATAGACATATACGAGGCATATATGAGGGTGTATAAATAGGGACTAGGGTATGTAAATATGTAGACTCTTCAACTATTTACTATTAAATGCATGCAAATGGCAATTTTATTCTGATCCACTCAAGGCCTTTTAATGGAATCTGTTTTTTTTGTTCATTATCGAAAAATAATATACTAGAATTTACATAAAACTATATTGCTAGTAAATTTTATTTAAAAATCTATTTAAAAAAATACTGGTGTAACTTGTAGATTTTATGTTAAATAAGAAATTTAATAAAAAGATGAAAATAAAAAAAAAGATTCTATGTTAATTAAAAGATATAACAAAAAGATGAAAATAATAAAATTAGGTGTTAGTACTCAAAAGTGTTACATTGATAAAATTAAAAAAATGGAACAGTATTTTGGTAATTATATGAATAAAATTAACTAATTTTGGTGTTAGTACCCAAATGTGTTACAAAATTGAAACCATAAAACCTAAACCTGTTAAAAAAGTTAGTACCCAAAGGTGAAACTAGCTATAAACCATAGGGTCCATATGTGTAATTAACTGTTTTTTAAGTTAAGAAGAGGTGTAGTGGAGATTTGTGAAGATGTGAAGGAATCTTATTCATCATTCAAATTCATTTAGGAAGTGTTTGAGTTAACGTCATTAAAAAAAAGTCAAAAACGCTCCAGAGACGGTGTGCTGGGCTTTATTGGGCATTTTGGGGGCAATCCACACCCAATTCAACTACTATGGATGGTGTTTTTTTTTGGAAGGTGACTTTCTATGTACTGGACCTATTGGTCATCGGGATCAGGGGCGGATATATATTAGACCAAGGGGTAGCCTCCCCTACCGCTTGGTCGGAAAATTTTTGACGTTTTTAGTGTAAATTTTGGAAAAATTTGACGTTTTTTCGATTTCGTTACCGCTTATTTATAAAACGTTCCCGCTTGGTCGGAATCCTAGATCCGCCACTGACCGGGTTCATGTCGAAGACATTCCCCCGTCAGCCCCGCACTCTCGGACGCGATGTTCGATCGGGCCCCTGCCGCCGCGCAAGCTGACTTCCGCCCGGAAACCATACTGCCCCCACACGAGAGACTCGCTGGGTAAAACCGGGTTGCCCTCAAGACCGCACCATGCCTCGGTAGGATACGATCCATCATTGGGACGTCCCCCCCTAAGACCACAGTGGGAGTCGAACCGGTGATCTCCCAAAGGAGGAGCCGG
>JARYGA010028543.1:0-40586 GCA_030545235.1 Helianthus tuberosus
ATTTAATAACAAATAACCATCTTCTATCAAACAAACACCTTTATCAACAATTTCTCATGTATTTGTCATTAAACAACTAGAGGAGGTACTAACCGGCTAGGGGGGTATGAAGGGTGAACTTCCGAATGACGATTCCAAGCTTGAACCGAGGGTCCTAGTGTTGCCGGTTTGAATCCGAGAATGAGGGAAGAAGGATGTTGAGACTTAGGGTTTTAGTGAGAGAGAGAGGGAGAGTGTGTGTGAGAGTGAGTGTGAGTTGCCCAAAGAAATGGCAAGGTTGGTTATCAACAAGGGTTATATACTTGTTCTAAGTTGGTGCACCCTAATGGGCTTTCGGGTAGACTAAAGGAGGTGCATGGCCCAACCGGCCCAACTGTTACTGTTTACTCGAGACCGAGTGGTCTCGAGTCGAGTCCTTGTGTCTTGGTTCCGGCTCACTACATACATACTTATATAAAACTATATTTTATACGTATACATTGATAACACATAGCACATCAAGATAATCACGAACTTTTATTTACTAATATATAAACACATGACGCTCAAGCATGTTACATCAAGATGCAATGAAGGGTTCTAAATTTCGAGTTGTCACATGGATGAACCCATATCCGTGATGGTAGTGGTAGTTATAATATATATATATATATATAATTTGTGTGTATGAAAAAAAAAATCTAGACAATAGCTATAGATGCCTACTAGTATTGTAATTTTTAATTTCCAGTTTCAGTTTGTATTAGATGTATATTATATATAAGAAAGAGTAAGTCGCAATGTTCGACGTTTTTGATCAACATGCGTGTTGTGTGATTGGTTGTATTAAATATTATCTTGTGATATTAATACGTGGTAAATATTTAAAATTCAAATGGACAACGAAGTGAACCAGGAAAACCAGAATGATAATAAACAGAATGACAATAACCCGAATAATGAGTATAACAACCCTCAAAATATTTTCGACAACTCTAAAAAAAAATATTAAAAAGTCCCAATATGTCTAAGAATATAATCCATATGCGAAAACCGAGCCCAAAATACATTAAAACATTGAAAATTAAATAAAAACAAAAATTTTTGAGCTGTCGCGGGGCGCGACGCTCCTAGCTACCATTGTCGCGGGCTGCGACGAACCTGGCCACCCGCCCTCCTCCGGAAGCCGCCACGTGGCAACACGTGGCGAAGCTAGACGGGTGACACATCAAAGCTACGGCCTACACCCCCTATGTCGCGGGGCGCGACGACCCCCCTGGTCTCCGTCACGGGGCGTGACGCCTCGTCTGATCAGCCCTATATAAGAAGGCTTCGAGCCATCAGTTCCAACTCGTCCCAAATCTTTCTTTCTCTCTCAATTTTCACATTGTAGGCATAATATCGGGTATAATACCCCCTAAATAATGAAATTCTGCTCCGTTGTCAGTATCATAAACCCTGGATACATATTAGATACGCTGCCCGATTGATTTAGGGTTCCGTAACGGCTGTCGTGGTTCTGCTCGACGTAGTCATTGGAATGTCGTCTCGGGGAAGGTATTACTAATGTTAAAATGGGTTATTATACTAACACGTGTGCATTTGTGTAAATTATAGATAATTCCCAGGAAATCTTTACAGAAAATCTAAAACAGCAATGTGAGTAATCCTCTTTTTGTGTAAACCTTTTTGTGAGTAATCTCCTTTTTGTAAACAGTTTTTACAAAACCTTAAATATTTTACAATGCAATTTAGCAGTGATTGAGTCTTTGTAATTCTACGATTACTGCCGGTATGTTGGGGTTTTGTATACAAAATGTGGAACACGTTGCCATTGGACAAAGAGTTAGCCAATGCGTAATATGACCCACCAGTCAGGATTGACAGTACTGAATGAGTAATTGGGTAGATGTAAACATTGTAATCGCTCTCAATACTGTTTAAATTAATAAAACTTTTCTTGATTAAACTGGGATTCACTCACCAGTATTTCCCACTGACAAAATGTTTTTAAACGCGTTTCAGGTAACACAATGTGAAAGCCAATTAGAAGCCAGCTGGACAGCACTTAAGGCTTGGAAAAGTGGCTATAAAAGTTACCTAAATAAAGAAAGTGTTTTATTTCAATAAAATGGGATTTATCCCTATAAATCAGTTTGTAATGAAAACTTGGGTTTTATCCCAATGTGTTTATTTATATAAAATTTGGTGTTTTACTCTGATAAAATATTTCCTAACTACGGTCCTGATGTAATTTCCGCTGCCAAATTAATAAACACCGATACCACCAACACCGTTGTTTGCGGCCGCCCGTTCTCGGGACAGATAGGGGGCGGGGGTTGCGATAGAAGGTGGTATCAGAGCTAAGCCACTGATTCAGCCACAGAAGTGTTCTGCTGACACCAAAATATTGTTCAAAGTGTTAGGAAATAAATTACGGAACTACGTGCATAATTGTATTTTATTGTTATATGTTATTTGACTATTTGTTAGTTTACAGTATGAGAGACCAAGGACCATCGGACGCGTATCGTCAGTTGTCTGGTTCGCCTAGAAGCGAAGGTGCCTCTTCACAGCCTGCCCTCTCAGGGTATTCTGCTGATACTGAAGAAGGAATATTCGTGTTTAAGGCTCAGTCTGAAGAGCCATTCCCTCAGAAAAAGAGAGGATGGTTCAGTAGGGGAGCATATGAGCGTAGGAAGCGAATGAAAAAGTTACAAGAACAGAGAGCCCTAGCAGCCGCCAAAAGAGAGACAGATGCCCATGCCCAGGACATGATTAATAGGGGTTTAGCTAATTTCCATATCCTAGCAACCACTGCAGCCAACCCTAACCTGGAGCAACTGATAGCACCTCAACCACAACCATCATTTCCCGACCAACTGTTGGACCGTTCTACGACCTTAAACCGTCAGTTAAGGCAGTTCATCTTTGCGTACGAAGGCGGAATCAACGTAAACAAAGTCATAACAGCTATTATCCTTTTAATCTTTCTTTTCTGATTAATATTCGTGCTTATACAACGTTTTCTGATACAAATCCGGCAGAAATTCGTGTCTCATACAATGACCTCTCCCCTACAAATCTACCAAATGAACACACACTATCCTATATATAAGCTTGTTGATTTCGCTTGAGTTGGTTTCAAGCGAAATCTTCACATGTTGATTTCGCTTGAATTCATTTCAAGCTAAATCACCATTTGTAGATTTCGCTTGAACTGATTTCAAGCGAAATCTTCAAGATAAACACTTACAAACCCTAATTTAACCCTATTGTGTGATCATTCAAACAATTCTAGACACAAGACTTGATTATGACGTAATCAGCAGACATTTAGTGCACCAACAGACTCCCCCTTGGATGTTGATGAAGTCTTTGGCTTCAAGTCTTTCTCTTTATCATTCTTCAAACATTGTAAAAACTCTTATCAATCTTTATCTTCAATCTTAAAACTTTAAACTTCAATCTTCCCTTTGACCGTTGATCCAGACTCCCCCTTTCACAGACTCCCCCTCTCGATATGCTAGAATCTAAGAAATCTGGTTCAAGCTTTGACAATTAGCTTCCGTTGGGAATAATGAAGTCCAAACCTGTTACTCAACCAACAAACATTACAATTCTATCTTTTCAACAATAACTCACAAACTCAATCAGTTTTAATAATCCACTCAAGTATTCAAGTCCAAGTTAATGACCCTGATCACTTGATTAATCTACCAAGTCCAAATTAATGACCTTGGTTGATCTTTTGACGAATCAAACTGATTTTAAAAACAACACTTTCAAACATTTTCTGAAAATAACAAGTATCAAATTAATGAACTTGTTTTTGACTTTTCAAACAAAACAAACTTCAACAAAGATAAGCTCTCCTCATTCTTCAGTCCAGAATCTCCTGCATCTGCTTCAAACATCTAAGAATCCAACAATCAACTCTCCACTTTGGTTTGTCAGAAAAATAAAGCAGAAATAAAATCTTTTTGGATTTTATCAAAGTAATCTAAACTAAGAAATGAAATACAGAAAAATTAAATTGCAGAAAGTAAACAAAGTAAACTATTTACAAACATATTTTTGGCGAGCGTGTCAGGGAATCATATCAGCTTTACAGACAAATCACAAGTACCGTTAAGCTTCATTTCATACTCAGACTTAAACAATTCACCTCGATTGTCGATATACTGATCCATCTTAAATTCTCACACAAATTTCAATTTACTCAGGATACGATTTAGATGAATTAAGAACTTAGATCATTCATGTGTCCCACCTCTTGAATATACTCCCGTATCCAGAATCCCAATAATCAGTCTTACAGGTGAGAATACTACAATGATATCTGTATATAAATTAGGTATGCGAGGGCCGAGGGATCTCAGGTCGATACTTCCGTATACGCAGAGAGATATCAGCTTCGACTTTAAGGTATGTCCCCTTTAGAGGATCTTTTTGCTTACAACAGCAGCGACTATCAATTTTATTGTTTCATCGGCATGCTGAGGGTTTAATGCTGTGTTTCAAGCATTGCAGCAAGCATTATCCAGGGACTAGGTCAGAACCACCGTTCAGCAGAAGTCCCGGAATAATACCCCAGACATCATTGAGTATAAAAACCTAGTATGTCAGATTAAGAGACCTTTCAAACGAGATTTCAGGGGTTACCTATATATCCAAGTAGTGTTCCCCACGAATTCACAAGTTTGAATTTAGGTTTATATCCCGAATAAATCTACTAAATGTGCGAAAACCTATCGACACATCATCAGTGAGACTGTTTAACTCTTTTATACTTTACAAATCTTTAGCATATTGTAATCGTCTAGCCGATGTACTATCATTTTCCCTATATACACAAGCTCTTTTTCAGATTTTATCATGTTTTTGTATTTTTGCATTTTTTACTGTTTTTGTATTTTCTGGAAATAAACTATGTACAAACATCTAATACCAATATTAGCTTCGACTTTAAGGTATGTCCCCTTTAGAGGATCTTTTTGCTTACAACAGCAGCGACTATCAATTTTATTGTTTCATCGGCATGCTG
Organism: Helianthus tuberosus; assembly: GCA_030545235.1. Taxonomy (NCBI): domain Eukaryota; kingdom Viridiplantae; phylum Streptophyta; class Magnoliopsida; order Asterales; family Asteraceae; genus Helianthus; species Helianthus tuberosus. The sequence goes on from JARYGA010028543.1 coordinate 5,027, forward strand.
AGGGTTTAATGCTGTGTTTCAAGCATTGCAGCAAGCATTATCCAGGGACTAGGTCAGAACCACCGTTCAGCAGAAGTCCCGGAATAATACCCCAGACATCATTGAGTATAAAAACCTAGTATGTCAGATTAAGAGACCTTTCAAACGAGATTTCAGGGGTTACCTATATATCCAAGTAGTGTTCCCCACGAATTCACAAGTTTGAATTTAGGTTTATATCCCGAATAAATCTACTAAATGTGCGAAAACCTATCGACACATCATCAGTGAGACTGTTTAACTCTTTTATACTTTACAAATCTTTAGCATACTGTAATCGTCTAGCCGATGTACTATCATTTTCCCTATATACACAAGCTCTTTTTCAGATTTTATCATGTTTTTGTATTTTTGCATTTTTTACTGTTTTTGTATTTTCTGAAAATAAACTATGTACAAACATCTACTCCCCCTAAATACCAAAACAAGTAAAAATTCGACAAACCATTGCAGATTGTTTCTCGTCTTCATCCGCAACAGTACTTTCATCAACGCCCACAATTCCATCCGACACCGAAAGAAGCTTCATACCGTTCAGTTTTAGCAAATATTTAAACCGTTTTTTATCAAAAGCTTTGGTATGTAAATCAGCTTTCTGTTCGTCAGTGTGGATTTTCTCAATTCGTATCAACTTTTTCTCAAAGCAATCACGAATAAAGTGATGACGAATTTCTATGTGTTTAGTTTTAGCGTGATGTACTGGATTCTTTGTTATATTTATTGCGGCCTCATTATCAACAAAAAGAGGTGTGTTAAGAAACTGCAAACCGTAGTCGCGCATCTGTTGCTGTATCCACAAGATCTGAGAGCAGCAACTGCTATCAGAAACATACTCCGCTTCACATGTAAATAACGCCACAGACGTTTGTTTCTTACACTGCCAGGTAACCAATCTAGGACCAAAGAACTGGCATCCTGCAGTTGTTGATTTTGAATTGACTTTGCAGCATCCGAAATCCGAATCGGAATACCCTTCGAGCGTAAAATCGCCTTTTCTAGGATACCACAACCCCAATGAAGGAGTTCCTTTCAGGTAGCGCAATATCCTCTTCACAATGATCAAATGCGATGCTCTCGGGTTAGACTGAAATCTTGCTGCGAGGCACGTTGGGTACATGATATCAGGACGTGAAGCAGTTAGGTACATTAAAGAACCTATCATGGATCGGTAAAACATTTCATCAGCCCTGTCTCCGGTGAGATCTGGGTGAATCCCATGATTTGTTGCAAGTGGGGTAGCAGCTGGAGTAGAACTTGACATCCCAAATTTCTCTAGAATATCATGAACATACTTTGACTGATGAATGAAAATTCCCTCAGGAAGTTGTTCAACTTGTAAACCCAGAAAGAATTTCATCTCCCCCATTGATGACATTTCAAACTTTTGCTTCATCACTGATTCGAAATCTTTGCATAGATTTTCATTTGTCGACCCAAAGATTATATCGTCCACATAAATCTAAACTATCAGAAGATGACCATCGACCTCTTTAGTGAAGAGAGTGGCATCCACTTTTCCACGAATGAACTTGTTGGCTAGTAGGTGTTGAGACAAAGTCTCGTACCAGGCTCTCGGGGCCTGGTGTAAACCATACAGCGCTTTGTCCAATAAGTAGACCTTGTTTTTGTGAATTGGATCGGTAAAGCCCGGTGGCTGACCGACATAAACCTCCTCTTTAACCTTCCCATAAAGAAACGCCGATTTAACATCCAACTGATAAACTTTGAAGTTCTTCCAAGACGCAAATGCTAGGAAAATTCTGATTGCCTCTAGTCGTGCTACAGGAGCATAGACTTCGGTAAAATCAATCCCCTCCTGTTGACTAAATCCCTGAACAACAAGTCGAGCTTTATTCCTTACAACAACTCCTCTATCGTCCCTCTTGCACTTGAACACCCACTTGGTGTTAATCTTTCTCTGACCATCCGGCAAATCAACTAACTTCCACACTCCCAATTTCTCGAATTGACTAAGTTCCTCCTGCATAGCATTGACCCAAGAGTCTTCAGTAAGTGCCTCTTTGTAAGTTCTTGGTTCAACCTGCGAGATAAAACAACTCAATGAGAATTCAGTTTGCAAAGGAGCAACTTTTGTATAAAAACATGTAAGCCCTTTATCAATCTGATTTCGAGTGCGAACTCCTGCTTGCAATTCTCCTATGATCAACTCCTCTGGATGATATGAAAAAGTTCGTGGCATCACTTCACTTTGAACATCTACATTTCCCTCCAGATTAGTAACATTCTGCTCTGCATCTTGTTCACCAACTTGGTTTGTTTGACTTGAAATCTGAATTTGCTCCCCCTCAGAATCTGAATCTGAATCTGAATCACCATGATCAAATACTGGCATGTTTTCAGCTTCTAGATTATCATTCTGAACCGACTGATTATCTTGAGCAACTTCATTCTGTTGGACATCATCATGTTCACAAGCATTACTTGGACCTGCTTCATCGTCATTTGAAGTTTCCCGTGGTCTCCTCGAATATTCAGCTGGGAACCTTAACTGCGACTCATATTCACGCAAAATATCCAACTCATCAAAGAAATCTTCATCATCCTCTGATTCTTCTCTCATGTCAAACGAATCCCAAAGTTTGTCATAATGATAACGCCATGAATCACCAGGATTCTGTGGCGGCATAGTATAGCCTTGACATTCAACATTTGCAGCTTCAATAATCCGCTTCTCACTTGGAACGAAGACACGTCGCAACGGATTTGCATAACCAACAAATATACCCTCAATGCTCTTCGGACCAAACTTTCCATGAGGTTCTATAACCGTACAGGGTGACCCGAATGGTTCTAGATACTTCAAATTCGGTTTGCGATTATTGATTAGCTCAAAACATGTTTTGTTGAACTTCTTGACAGTGAGAACCCTGTTGAGCGTATAGCATGCGGCGGAAACAGCTTCAGCCCAAAAATTAATTGGTAACTTTGAATCTGCGAGCATAGTTCTAGCCGTCTCGATTAGTGTCCGGTTTTTGCGTTCTGCGACTCCATTCTGCTGCGGAGTGTACGGAGCACTAAACTCATGCAAAATACCTCTTTCGTCACAAAATTCTTCCATCTTGCTGTTCTTGAATTCAGTACCATTATCACTTCGAATTCTCTTGATACTCCTTTGGTACAAATTCTCAATCTTCCTGAACAGCCCCATCAAACTGTCAAATGTTTCATCTTTCGTCTTCAAGAAAGAAACCCATGAAAATCTGGAATAATCATCAGTAACGACCAAACAATAGTAATCTCCTGTAATACTTTTGACATTCACCGGACCAAACAAATCCATGTGAAGTCTTTCTAGCGGTCTTGAAACTAAATTGACTTGCTTTGTAGGGTGTGACTTTTTCTTCTGCTTGCCTTTGATGCAGCTAATGCACTCCCCTTCCAGATGAAAACCTTTGATATTAACACCCAATACCAAATCATTGTGCACCAAGTGATTCATCTTCCTTAGGTGAATATGCCCCATCTTGCGGTGCCACAATCTTGATTCTTTCTCAGTTGCTCTAGACACAAAACAATGTGCTTGACCAGTAGTTGTAGTTGCTACACTCATATCTAACACATATAAATCATTCACTCTAGGTGCCCTCATGATAATCCATTCTTCAGGAACAACAAAACCAGGTTTCAAAATCAAACATTCTTTATCAGTGAAGTGAGTAGTATACATGTTGTCACAAATCTGCGAGATACTAAGCAGATTGTTCTCCAGCTCAGTGATGTAGTTAACTCTTTCAAACATCACAATCCCATTGGATAACGTTCCTTCACCAACAATTCGACCACCTTCATGACCTGCAAATCCCACATAACCACCATTGATATTCTTCACATCATACAGCAATGCAGTTTTTCCTGTCATATGTCGAGATGCGCCACTATCCATGATCCATCTTGAAATGGCTCTTGGAAGATCCTGCACATACCACAAGTTGATTTTAAAACATTTCAATAAAGATGCCGATTCATACTTCGCTAACAAGGAAGCTCCGGCAATTCAAACTGCTTATTCGAACATGGTGTCCACCCAGGCCTCATCAGCCTTAGGTGTAACCTTGACTCTCGCAATTTGAATTTTGAAATTTTCAGCCTTTAAAGGTGGAAAATTTGCATCATAATCAACCGAAATTGATTCTTCAGCCTTTTTCACTTCAGAAGTTGAAATTTTCATTTCAGTTTTTGGTTTCCAAACTTGTTGAGATAATGCAACCTGTTTATAAAACTTGTCGTTTTTAGTTACCACTTTCTTTACAGGTTCATTTTTCACTTTGATGTTGTTATTTTTCACACTCTTTTTCTCAACAACAATTGGTGCTTTACCCTTCACATCAACTTTCTTCTGTTGAATCTTCACAGTTTCAGTCTTAGGCTTCACATTAGTACACTTTCGTGCAATGTGACCCACTTGATTACATCTAAAACATGTTCGAGTATCAACAATTCGACTTGTGCCTTCAGACTGATAATGTGAAGCTCTTTTCTCAAAGAATTCTTTATTTGATTTTGAAAAAAATTCATTTTCCTCATCAGAAAGTGAACTTGAACTGTTCACAAACACCTTCTTTTTAGCAAATCTTTTGTTTTGAAAACTCTTCTTCTGATAACTATTACCACCCCGATAACCACCCGACCAACTGTTTCGATTGTTATTATAAAAACGTGGTGGCAAAACAGGCTTTTTGTAATAAGCTTTATCTTTCTCAAAATTCATTTGCCTTTTTGTTTGACACAAACTGTTCACTTCTGACAACTCAACTTCAACTAACTTGAAAACATTTGTCAACTTTTTCACATTAACATTCTCAATTGGAAACTCAGAATCCGAATACAACTTATCAGATCCAGCCATCTTGTACATCACAAGACCCGGTTCATCACTTAAATTGTTTTTGGATTTTGATTTCTGAATGTATTTGTCTAAGAAACACCCATCATCTTCAGCTGAATCACTATTCAAAACACTTTCAGCTGTGCTCTTAACAATCTCTGTCTGAACACTATCATCAGATGATGTAGAAAAAGTAACATCAATGTTCTCCGGAAGTTTAACTTCATTTTCATCCTCAATTTCAACCAAACCAGATTGCTTTTTCGTGTAGTTATCAAGAACAGGTGGTGGAACTTGATGAAACCCCACCCCAGTTCCATCACAATACACATCTTCGCCCGCTTTGTCTTTCCCGATGGGTTTGGGAATGATATGTTGCAAAACAAAGCTTGCGGAGCTGTAACTGTTAAGCTTCAACTGGATTCGCTCGTTTTTTATTACAGCCTCTTGAACTTTAAGTTTCAGTTTAGCGATTTCATCCAGTTGTTGGTTGATTGATTCTTCTTTGACTCTAAGCACTGCTTTTAAATGTTCATTTTCTTTAAAAGTTTTACCATTTCGATCATCACAATCTTTCATTGTGCTTTTGAGTTTTTCAAATTTTTCAGAAATCTGACGGTTTTCAAGAATCAACTTTTCATTTTCTTGTTTAATTTTGTCATGATCAATTTTATCAGTTTCAATTTGAGCAGTTAATTCTCTTATCCGTTCAGTTGAAGCTTTAACTGTTTTGTCACGACCAAGAATCTGATTCTCAACGCTTCTGACCTTTGCTGTCAGATCTTTAATTTTCTCACCGTTGAGATACGTGACAGTATTACAAAATTTGCACTCTTTGTTGCAATTTTTGCAATCAGCATTTCCTTCGATCTTTTTACCTGACGCATTTGTTGACACATCTGAACTGACCTGGCTTTTTGACTCAGACACGGAGTTAGAGTCTACCTCAAGTGCTTTAGCAGCCAGCACTTTGTCAGCCATTTTTCCCAGGTTCTCTGCAGTCAACTCCTGCGTAGTATCGATAACTCCAGTATCAATCTTCTTTGATTTTTCGATCTCTTCTTTCTCTTTCATCTCTTTTTCTTTCTTCGCTTCCTCTTTCATTTTCTCTGTTGGAGTTCCCCACCATTTGTGTTGCCAATACTCATCATTATCTTTCATTTCCTTGATTAAGACTTCCAGATCGAGAGTTTTGTGATCGATTGCAATATTTCCATACTCATCAAGATAACACTCCCTGTCTGGATCCCATCTTTTTGCTCTCTTTGCTTCCAAATAGATACCAGAAAGTCTAGTGATTTTGTTTTCCGAAAACATCTTTCTGTATCTATACTTCTGCTCTTCAGTTCTATCATCTTTCCATGGAATAGGTTCATTTTTCGCCATGAATGCGTAACCAACCGCATCTTCTTCTGGTAGAACCTCTTGACTCCAGTCATACCCCTCATCATCGTAAATCACCGCAGGAGCTCTAGATTTCTCTCTATTGTCTTTAACCTGCTTCAATCTAGGCGGCTCGGATTTATTCTGGTGATAAATCTCCTTCTTGTAGTAATCATCTCTGAAAGGATTCTCCGACTCATCAGCGTAAGCGTTTCGGCATTCTCTCTTGAAATGACCCTTCTGCTTACACTTAAAGCAAGTCACCTTCGATTTATCGAACCCCAACTTAGTAGATGCACCACCAATTGTTTTCCTTCCAGTAATTTCCATGAATCTTTGTGCACGACGAACAGCACTTGCCATAGCCCAACGAATATCGATCAGTTCCATTTCCTCCGGATCAATCTGATCGTAATCTTCTTTCATCAGATTTGTGTTGCCTATCTTCCCAGCTACTAACCCTTCATACGATTCCAACACCGATGCTAGGAAGATCATCTGCTGCTTGGCCGATTCCTCATCAAAGTTCTGAGCATTCTTCAAATCTATCGCGATGTTACATTGAAAACGATTCTTTGCATCTGGATGATTTCCAGAAGATGAAGATCCACTGTGATAACCACTATGACTTCCACTGCTTTGATTGCTTTGACTTTCTTTGCCAGCTGTCAACACATTTTCAGCAGAAAACGCAGTTTTTGGAGAAGTAGCTTTCGGCATCATGCTTTTCGGATAATATAGATCCAAATTCCGTTGATAAGATGAATGATTAACTTTGTACGTCTTCTTCAATTCCAGTTCATGACTTTCAAGTCTCTCAATCACCAAATCTGGTTTCAACATTTCAGGAACAATAGTATTCTTCAACATCAGTGCATAATATCTCCAATCCATCTCGTCTGGTAATGAATCGAACAGTTTGTCAACAAGTTCTTCATCAGAATATCTGATATCATGTCTTGCTAATTCCAGCTTCAGATGACCGAACCTTTCTATCATTTTACAAACAGACTCATTCTTAAGACAACCAAACATATCAAACTCTTTCCTAAGAAGTTTCTTTTTGTTTTTCACGATTTCTGTACTTCCTAAACATTTCTTTTCTAACTTTGCCCAAAGATCTTTAGCATTTGAATAGTCTATCAATGAGATGATATCCTCCCGAACAGACTGAAATAACAATGCTACACACTTTTGTTCGGCTACGAATGATTCAATCTCATCAGTAGCTGTTAAGACTTCACCATTCTTTTTTCCTTGATCATAACCGTTCTTCAGACTTTTCCAACTTGGAAATGCAAATGCCATCATCCAGTCTTCAAACTTTCTGGACCACCGACTGTACTCCTCAATAGCCATAAGTTTTGGAGGTTTATTGAACGTTCCGAAAGCACTTTCCGATTCGCAAGCTTCCTTTTTCTTCTCTTTTCGCGAGTTATCATTCACATTGCTTGACGAAGTATCATCGTTTTCGGAATCTCCAGCGAACGCGTACATGTCGCTAAATGGGTTCATGAAAAGATCATCCATCGTGAATGTTCCTGCAAATTCAGCAAACACTTAGAAAAATTTAAAGTTTTGAAAAAATCAGCAAGTTCAAGCGATACTGAATAGTTTGAAGCGAAATCCACACTTTAAACTATTCAAGCGAAATCTCACTTTAAACTGTTTGAAGCGAAATCTGATATAAGCTAGTCAAACAGTCTCAAGCGAAAACCAGATGATCTATTTCGCTTCAACTGTTTCAAGCGAAAACCTCAAATACAAGGACCAGTAGATTCAAGCGAAATCCAATAAACTCAATTTCGCTTCAATAGTTTCAAGCGAAATTGTCTGATTTCAAGTCAAATTGTCTGATTTCAAGCGAAATTAACCTATAACCTTCGAACACTTTCAAGCGAAATTCAGTTTTAGGTCATTTTTAACAAGTTTTAATCTGAATTTTAGTCCGAATCTTTGTAGGCTTTGTTAAAACTCTGTTTTACACGATATACTTGAAAATCAGACCATTTCAACCGTTGAAACTCGTTCAGATCAGAAAAATATAAAAAGAAATGAGTAGAAAGAAGAAAATCCGCTGCTATGGTATGAACTCCTCGTCCTGAGCTCTGATACCACTTGTTGGACCGTTCTACGACCTTAAACCGTCAGTTAAGGCAGTTCATCTTTGCGTACGAAGGCGGAATCAACATAAACAAAGTCATAACAGCTATTATCCTTTATATCTTTCTTTTCTGATTAATATTCGTGCTTATACAACGTTTTCTGATACAAATCCGGCAGCACTTCGTGTCTCATACAATGACCTCTCCCTTACAAATCTACCAAATGAACACACACTATCCTATATATAAGCTTGTTGATTTCGCTTGAGTTGGTTTCAAGTGAAATCTTCACATGTTGATTTCGCTTGAATTCATTTCAAGCTAAATCACCATTTGTTGATTTCGCTTGAACTGATTTCAAGCGAAATCTTCAAGATAAACACTTACAAACCCTAATTTAACCCTATTGTGTGATCATTCAAACAATTCTAGACACAAGACTTGATTATGACGTAATCAGCAGACATTTAGTGCACCAACACCAACCAATGGAAATAGAAAATCCTGAAAATCAAGTTGAAATGCATGATTTTAACCCAGAAGAGATACCTAGGGTACCAGCACCTAACCCCTTAGACCCAAATTACGACCCGTGGTGGGACGACAAAAGGGACTGTGTGCAACATTACCCCATATAAGAAGATCTTCCCATGCCGAATCTAGGAGCCTACCCAGGTTTGGACCCTCCAGATCCCTATTACGATAAAGATGTATTCATTAGAGAGATTTTAGAGAATCCTTACCCATACCAGGCACCCACACCCCCATACCAGGAACCCGCACCCAAGATTCCAAACCCAGTCCTAGAACCTGCACCTCCAATGAGTGCAGAAAATGTACAAGAACTCAGGACATTTGGTGAGGAAATTTTAGAAAGTAGTGAGAGAATGAGACAGGTGGAAGAGTGACTCGTCTGGAAGTACGACGAGCGCAATATGGATTTCTGGATGAATCCATATCCATGAATGTGATGGTGAAGGAAGTAATAATAATAATATAATAATATATAATATGTGTGTTTGAAAAAAAATTACGGATGCCTACTACTAATAGTATAATTTCCATTTCAGCTATATTGAAATTTTAATTTCCAGTGTTGGTTTGTAGTAGATGCATATATAGATATAAAAAAAAGTATGTCGCAATGATCGACACTTTTGACCAAAATGCGTGTCATGTGATTGGCTATAGTAAATATTATATTTGTGATATTAATATGTGGTAATTGTCTAAAATTCAGATGGACAACGAAGTGACCCACGAAAATCTGAACAATGAAAACCTGAACGACAATAACCCGAATAATGAGAATCCAAACAACAATAACAATGGAAACCAAGTGGATAATAGTGCCATCCAACACATAGTGCCACAAGGAATAATAGATGCGATGCCATTTATTATTCAAATTGTTAAGGAGGCTGATAATAAAAGTAAACATAGCAGTAAGCGACCAACTGAACCTAAACACATCGTAAACAATGGACCTGTACTTCGAGCGCCCATTCCCAAAAGAAGAAGAACCATGCCTTATGGTTGTTCTTATAAAGAATTCTGGTCCTGCAAACCAATAGAATTCTCGGGCAATGAAGGACCCATTGCAGCTCTACGCTGGATAGAAAAGACTGAGGCTGTTTTGAAAATAAGCAAGTGTGCGGAAGAGGATAAGATATTGTTTGCTTCTAATTTGTTTAAGAACTCAGCCTTAGAATGGTGGAACACTATCCTCCAGTCAAGGGGAAGTGATAGGGTTTACAACATGGAATGGGAGGAATTTAAGAATATGGTAGAAAGGAAATTTTGCCCTCCCAATGAAAAGGAACAGATAGCGAATAAATTCCTAAACCTTAGGATGACTGGAGTAGATAGTGAGGGTTATACTACTACATTTTTTTGAATATGCTAGAATAGTGCCAACCCTTGCATCACCTGATCCAGTATTAATCTCCGGTTACATCTGGGGATTAATCAGGGAAATTAGGCATGTAGTCAAGGCAACTAGACCCCAAACCATAGAAGAAGCTGTAGAACTAGCAAGCACCTTGACTAATGAGTTAGTGCGTACACGAGTAGAAGACCAAAGGAGGAACCTAGCTCCGAGGCTTACCCAGGAATTCCGTTCTGGAAATTCCAACCGTGGGAAAAATGTAGGTTCCACATATGCAACTTATTGCAAGTATTGCAAAAGGAAGCATTCCGGAAGATGCTCCATATATTGCAATTTCTTCAAAATATCGGGACACAAGGAAGAAGACTGCAAAAAGATGCTCCATATATTGCAATTTCTTCAAAATATTTGCATTTTAGAGTTTAACTCCAATGTTTATTTTAGCCAAGTGCTAGTATGTCAATGTAGTAGTGGGTTATATTTGTTTTATAAAAACCTTGGTTAATAAGCAGGTATTGTTTTCGTAAGGATTGGTCGTGATGCAAACGGGTCATGGCGAAATTTTCTAAAAGTCTGTTTGTAATTGTTTTATTAATCCGATTATGTGGATTAATAGATTTTAGGAATATTAACCTTTATTAGGTAATATTAACAAAAGGAAAAAAAATCTGGGCCTATTTTCCGCAAAGTATTATAATGTTGTTTTTAACAAGTCGGGCGTTACAAGTTGGTATCAGAGCCGTGGGTTGAGAGAATTGAATATGAAGTGGTATTCAAACTCAACCTTAGTACTCTTATGGGGAGATGAAAGTTGACCTGAGACTTAATCACGAAGCCAAAGACGGTTAAGGCGGCCTAAGGCATAACTAACTGACCGGTATTGATAACGAGCTACTCGTGTTAACGAGTATTATAAAATGCCTTGTATTATCATACAGGCTCTTATTAAATTGTAATGTTAATAATATTTTGTGAATATTTTCGTGGTATGATTCCCGTATCTGAAGATGGCAGGAATTTGATGATCCACCAGACGTGATGGTAGAAGGGTCGGAAGTATGAAGTAGGGCATGTTCATCAAGGACCTAAGCCAAGTGATGATACCGAATAAAGGATGAATGACAATGAAGGCACACCAGGGCGAGTATCACCCAGGTGCACACTTTAATTTAGTATACGAATAATAGTATGCAACATTCAAGTAATGAATGACGGTTGCATACGGAATTAAGGCTTGGAAAACTGGATGAGATACCCATCCAGGGTGATGCTCCAAAAAGAAATTGGGTGGGTAATACGCATCATTCATAATTGTGAATAATTAAAGTACAAAAGACTTCTAATTTAGAAACTCGGACGAGGGTGACCATCCAAGTAGATATTCTTAGTAAGATCTTACTGAGGAAAAGTAACGATTACATTGACGAATGCGATTGCATAAAAGTTTTATAAATGAAAACATTCTACATGTTTTCAGACGAAAATGGGTAAAACTAATAATTGTTAAATAACAATAAAAAGTGGTTTTACCAAACAAAATCGAAGACACGAACATGAACTAAGGATTTACTTACATGGGAGGTAATGTGTTAGTTATAATAAGGTCATACGTACCATGTGTTGATTGCTTACCTTGGCCAAGTAACTAGTAAACACATGATACCATGAACTTCTTATAATAAACGCATATACGTCCAATGTAGTAAGGACGAGGTTAATGGAAATGGAATAATCCCATGAGAAGAATGTGGATGGTTTAAGCTTAAGTGCTTAAACATCATAATGGGTCAAGTAAACGTAAACGCAAACCGGGTAACGGGAACGTGAGAAATGGAGGTATTGCCCAAGTGGAAAACGATCATAGTCGTGGACAATGATCGTAGAAAAGCTAAAAGTGAAAAGAAAGAAACGATGATGATAATCGTCATTCATGGTCTATAAGGCCGTGAATGATGGATTCGCATGTAAAATCAATGTATAAATGACCCACGGAGTCATAGAATGGAGGTATTGCCTATAATGATCAAACATAGTCATGGGCTATGATTGGAAAAGAATAGAAATTGTATTGATGACCTAAATGCCCATGCTTGGTGGGAAGGAGACATAATATTAATTTTGGCACTCATAGTCTAAAGGGCCTTATGTGACAAAGGAAAAATGAGAATAAATGGTATAAAGGGCCGTGATGGGCCGACAAAAGAAAATAATAATAATAAGAACGAATGATCTAGAGGTTCATGAGACCCTAATAGATTTCAAACATGAAAATAAATAATTTTCAAAACATAAAATGGATGTGTGACACCAAATACATTTAATGGATGACACGGGTAAAGGGTGGTCTACAGGATCTTCATGACCTTCTAGTTATAAATAAAGGAAAGGGTCTACAGGACCAATGTGACCTTCGGGTCATGGATAAAAAGAAATGCCTAAAGAAATAGCCTACGAGGTAAAATTAAAAAGGGCATGTTGGTCAATTGTGTTAAGGCGTGGGAATCGGTTACTATTCCCGGCGTAAAATAAAATTGGTAAAGAGAAAGCAATTGGTCGTCAATTCCTTGATGCAAGTAACTGACACAAGTTAAAAAAAACGTTGAACTAAAACTTGGTTTTCGTCACTAACGACAATTTTAATGAATGTAATAAAAGTGACATAAAGTAGATATCTACGAACATCATGGAATGAATGGTGATTGTCCACGGACATCACGAATGTAAGGCGATGATATATGGACATCACAGATAATACTTGGAGTGTAAGGACTCCAAGAGAAGTAAAGTGAAGTGCAAGGACTTCACGGATAACATTAGGGTTTAAATATCTCATAATCTAATACAAATAATTAAATTACAAGTGTTAATGGTTGTGAGACATGTGTACGTATTAAGTACACAGTAGTGCGGTGAGCGTACTTGTAAGTACACACGAAGGGCCCCTACTTACTTATTAAGTACGCAAGTATGGAATAGTGTTTAGTTGTTTATTAATTGTAATATGGGAATATGAATGTAGGTAAGTACGTATGAGCCCATATATATATATATACATATATATATATACATATAGGGTAGGGTTCATGAGTGAACAATGATTTATTTGTGAACAAAATGAACTTATCCTGACCATTGATTTTGTAAATCTAGATTTTTTCTTTAGTGGTAAGATTGTAATTATCTTTTGTAACTTACATGTAATTTAATAGACACAAGGGTATAATTGTATATTTCTATCTTCATTTAATTAATTAATTTTTTCTCTCTCCTGATTTCTCTTTCCAATTAAAAGAGTATTTAATTACATTCTTTATATTTGTTTCTCTCACATATTACCTAACTTAATATTACATAATTTAAAAAAATACAAACATTATCAAATGTTGGTCCATCTAGAACACAATTAAAAATATTTAATTACATTTTCTATACATATATGTATTAGATCAATGTTTGATGAAAAGATGTTTAGTGGAAACAATATGTAGTAATACACAAGTGTATAAGTCTGGTATATTTCGACATTTATACACTATGTACTTGAATAATACATAGGTGTATACGTTGGTATATACCGACCCGTATACACATATTTACTTGAATAATACACAAGTGTATAAATCTGGTTTATAGCGACCCGTGGAAACAAGATGTAATAATACACAAGTGTATAAGTCTTGTATATACTAATCTGTATACACATATGTTAAAAATCAATTTAATTAGGTTTAATATTTAATTTTAAAAGGAACATAACAATTTATATAAAAAAAATTAGTCATTCAATCTCTTATAATTAATAATTAAAATAATAGAGAAATAATTAAAAATGAGAGAGAGAGAGAGAGTTAAGAGATGAGAAAATTAAGGGATTCTAATTAAAAGTACTTGGCTAATGTCAATCTTACCCTTTTAATCTAAAAAATGATCAAGGGTCAAGATTAGTTCACTTAGTTCACTCTCAAAAAGTTGTTCACTCATGATCCTAATCCTATACATATATATATATATATATATATTTAATGAAGGAGAAGATAATACATAAATATGTCTAATTATGTATATGATAATGGCGTTAAGCTCCTATGTGAATGAATTATGCAAGTAAAAAGAGAGAAATTAGAATGATAAATTGTAGTAATAGTAGTGGCGGATGATAACTTGAAGTATACGAACTTCACGGGTGTATACATGAAGTGTCCGGACTTCATGGGGTAATAACATTGATGTCTAAGTACTTCATGGAAATGATAATAAGGATAAGTACCTCACGAGTTTCAAGTAAGATTTAATTCCCAAAAATTGCAACGTGTAAAACCAATGTTAAGTAATTGGGTAATGGTTGAAAAGTTACTTTCACGACATGTGGATGTAAAATAATAATCGTTTTCAAAACGTATAAATACTTGGAGGTGGACTAAGATGTGAACGAAAAGTTAATTAATGATAAAGGAATTAAGAGGTGTTACCATGATTGAAATAAGTATGGACTAGAGGTTGAATAGCCTCATATAAAGGAAGGGGTTCATGCTAGAACTCGTGTTTAATATGAACATGTATTTTAAATACGTTTAAATAGAGATGTTACAGGTGGAAAGATGGAAGGCGTGTACGAGTTGCATAGGTGGTATGCAACGGGACTCAAACGAGCATGGATGAATGCTCTACTTGATCGTAGACGTAAGTAAATTCTAAATGTGAAATCCATTTAATGGACACCTTTAGTTTAATGATAGTTGAATAATAGAATAACTCCTTGCTTAAGCTTAAAGGCGCAAACAAGTGGGATGGTAATTAAACTATTAGGGTAATATCCTAATGTAGAGTATAATTCGGTTTCAAGGACGAAACCTATTTAAGGGGGGTAGACTTGTAACATCCCGATTTTTCGTGGTATTAAAATATGTATAATCTTTCAAGTAGTTTGTGTTGGTGGAAATAGTATTTTATAAAGACTTGTAACACCCCAAAAAGGTTTAATATGAAAATAATTAAAAAATAGATAAAAACTTAACTTAGTTGGTGAATTATGATAAAATGATAGTTAAGTTATGTGAAATGCTTAAATTAAACATATAGCAAACTAGGAGGGGGTAATGTGAAAAATTATAAATCAAAAGGATTAATAAAAACAAAACAAAAGAAAATCACACACACTGGTGTGTGTTTCGTTCGACCAGAGCAGGGGAAACAAGGGCAACCCTTGTTCTTGCAAAATCTATCAAAATGACAAGGGAATTTAAAGTTAATCAGTTGCATGCTTTCAATTTTTCGATTATCTTAACATACTCAATAGAGTGGTAATTTCAATTTCGTGTTTTGATGAATTGTAGGAAATGGGTTTCAACCCTAACATGAGATTATGATATGATAAGTGTTGTTGGAAGTTGGATTTGATGATTTGAACATCTTGTTTCGTAAAATTATTTGATATGAAAATCTTCATATATGTAGGATAATCAAGATGATAGAAGTAGTTATGTAAAACCTTGAAATATTGATGTATGATCTTGAATATGATACATTAACATTAGTTAGATTGATATGAAGTAAAAAGGATCATATTGATTGCTTGATTGTTGATGATTTGCTAAGGGAACTAGTTAAATTATATCCTAGAACATATGTGTTTAATGTCCCATTAATGCGAAACCCGCCAAGTGTTCGATGAAATGCTTAAATGAACAAACCAAAATAAAAGTGAGATTTTGAAAGTTTTGCCATGTTTACTTGATTTCTAATGATTTGCTAACAATAACTTGGTGTTTTGAAACATAAAGCTTTGGTGAATCTAATGGTGAATGAGATTAACATAAAGTACATATGTAAATGTTATTTTCACTTGATCATCCAAACGGGTCACTTGAGTGAATGAGTTAATTGGGTTGGATTATAACCCAAACTTATACAAATTGGTTAGTCGATGAAATTATGGTGAAAATGACCCGTATGTTATGTATAAACACAAATGCGTGATAACGGGTCAAATGGATGTTGATAAACCAATTAACAAGTTTGGGGTAAAAGAATGATTTAGAACACATGTTTGATGATGGGTTGGATAAGTAACTAGGTATTATGAGATAAATGGCCATATTACGTGGCCAAATCACTGCAAGAGCTCTAGATTTCTCTCTGTTGTCTTCAACCTGCTTCAATCTAGGCGGCTCAGATTTATTCTGATGATAGATCGCCTTCTTGTAGTAATCATCTCTGAAAGGGTTCTCCGACTCATCAGCATAAGCATTTCTGCATTCTCGTTTGAAATGACCCTTCTGCTTACACTTGAAGCAAGTCACCTTCGATTTATCGAACCCCAGCTTAGTAGAAGCTCCTCCAATTGATTTCCTTCCGGTAATTTCCATAAAACGCTGTGCTCGGCGAACAGCACTTGCCATAGCCCAACGAATATCGATTAGTTCCATTTCCTCCGGATCAATCTGATCGTAATCTTCTTTCGTCAGATTTGTGTTGCCTATCTTCCCAGCTACCAACCCTTCATATGATTCCAACACCGATGCTAGAAAAATCATCTGCTGCTTAGCCGATTCCTCATCAAAATTCTGAGCATTCTTCAAATCTATCGCGATGTTGCATTGAAAACGATTCTTTGCATCAGAATGACTTCCAGAAGATGAAGATCCACTGTGATAACCACTGTGACTTCCACTGCTTTGACCACTTTGACTTTCTTTGCCAGCTGTCGAAACATTTTCAGCAGAAAACGCAGTTTTTGGAGAAGTTGCTTTTGGCATCATTCTCTTTGGATAATACAAATCCAAATTCTGCTGGTGAGATGAGTGATTGACTTTGTACGTCTTCTTCAACTCCAACTCATGACTTTCGCGTTTCTCAATCAGCAAATCTAATGTCAACTTTTCTGGTTCTTTGATGGTATTCTTCAGCATGAGTGCATAATATCTCCAATCCATCTCGTCAGGCAACGAATCGAACAATTTTTCGATAAGATCTTCTTCAGGAATGTCGATATCATGTCTTACTAATTCCAGCTTCAGATGACCGAACCTTTCTATCATTTTACACACTGACTCATTCTTAAGACAACCAAACAAATCAAACTCTTTCCTAAGAAGTTTCTTTTTGTTTTTCTTAATTTCTTGACTACCTATACATTTCTTTTCTAACTTTGCCCAAAGATCTTTTGCATTTGAATAATCGATCAATGAAATTATGTCTTCTCGGACGGATTGAAATAACAACGCCACACACTTTTGCTCAGCTACAAACGAATCAATCTCCTCAGCTGTTCTTAACGTCTCACCATTTTTATTTCCATTGGCATAACCGTTTTTCAAACTCTTCCAGCTAGGAAATGCGAATGCCATCAACCAGTCTTCAAATTTTCTGGACCAACGACTGTACTCCTCGATAGCCGTAAGCTTTGGGGGTTTATTGAACGTTCCGAATGCGCTTTCAGATTCCCAAGCTTCCTTTTTCTTTTCCTTCGGAGGATTTTCATTCTCATTATTTGACGAAGTATCAATGTTTCCGGAATCTCCAGCGAACGCGTACATGTCGCTAAACGGGTTCATGAAAAGATCATCCATCATGAATATACACGCAAGATTATCAAACACTTAGAAAATTTTTTCGAAGTTTTGTCAAATACTGACACTGAAGCGAAATCAGTCAGATTGACTGATGAGCGAAATCACTTAAAGTGACACAAAAGCGAAATCAAGTACAATGTTCACTCGAGCGAAATCACAATGTTCACTTGAGCGAAATAGCAGATTGTTCTTATAAGCGAAATCACTAAGTTCGTATAAGCGAAATCAGAATGTCCCTTGGAGCGAAATTAACATGTTCGTATGAGCGAAATTAACTACTTGTCCGGATGAGCGAAATCAGCAGTTAATGTTCGTTAAAGCGAAATCAAATGATGATGTCCGTAAAAGCGGAATCAACTGTTAACCAATTTTCACCATGTTTTAATCCGAATTACAATCTGATATTTTCAAGGGTTGTACTACTCTTAATTCCGATCACAATGATATGATTATTGTTCAATTTCGACCGCAAAATCGTTCCAGATCTGAAAATGAAGTTTATGTTCGTGAACCGATTGATATTTTGATAAAATTGAATCAGTTTTACTTTGTTTTAAAGGCTGATACTTTTACGGATTGTTTAACAACTAGTTTCGCTCAATATACTTGACTTTCAACTCATTTTGTCCGATGAAACTTGTTGAATCCGAAAAATAAAAGAGAAATATGAGTAGAAATGAGATAATAGTGTCGAATCAGCTGATGTAGTATGAACTCCTCGTCCTGAAGCTCTGATACCACTTGTTGGACCGTGTCGTGACCCTAAACGATCAGTTGAGCAAGTTCATCATCACGTATAAAGGCGGAATCAGTATACGCAACGTTACAACAGCTTTCCTATTCAATTCCTTCACTTTATTAGCTTTCTGATTCAATTTTGACAGAGTTCGGTTACAATGCTAATGATCAGGTCTCGCTTCAATGGTTCCCATGAATGAACACATGTAGGGTATTTATACTAATGTTAATTTCGCTTCAATGTCAAGCCATATAAGCGAAATCAACATGAATCTGATTTCGCTTATATGTCAAGTACATTAAAGCGAAATCAACATGTACCTTAAAGCGAAATCCCATCTAACATCATGTACATTAAAGCGAAATCAACATAAGAACCCTAATCTTGACTTTTAAGATCCAATCTTGACTCTCTTGATTTAAGACTTGATGAAGATGCAGTCAACAGACATTCTTGTGCATCAACAGACTCCCCCTTGGATGTTGACATAATCTTCAGCTCCTGAGTCTTCAGTCTTAGTCTTTTATCCAACTCTCTGTCTTTTCATCATAAGCACTCTATCTTCACACTCCCATAGATTGTTGATCCAGACTCCCCCTTTCACAGACTCCCCCTCTCGATATGCTAGAATCTGAGATATCTGGTTCAAGCTTTGACAAATAGCTTCCATTGGGAATAATGAAGTCCAAAACCTGTTTCTCAACCAATAAACATAACAATTCTATCTTTTCAACTATAAAACACAAACTCAATCAGTTTTAACAATCCACTCAAGTATTCAGGTCCAAGTTAATGACCCTGATCACTTGCTTAATCTACCAAGTCCAAATTAATGACCTTGATTGATCTTTTGACGAATCAATACTGATTTTAAAACAACAATTTCAAACATTTACTGAAAATAACAAGTATCAAGTTAATGAACTTGTTTTTGACTTTTCAAACAATTCAAACTTCTTCAAAGATAAGCTCTCCTCATTCTTCAGTTCAGAATCTCCTGCATCTGCTTCAAACATCTAAGAATCCAACAATCAACTCTCCACTTTGGTTTGTCAGAAAATAAAGCAGAAATAAAATCTTTTTGGATTTTATCAAAGTGTTCTAAACTAAGAAATGAAATACAGAAAACTTAAATTGTAGAAAGTAAACAAAGTAAACTATTTACAAACATATTTTTGGTGAGCGTGTCAGGGAATCATATCAGCTTTCAGACAAATTACAAGTACCATTAAGCTACATTTCATACTCAGACTTAAACAATTCACCTCGATTGTCGATATACTGATCCATCTTAAATTCCCACACAAATTTCAATTTACTCAGGATACGATTTAGATGAATTAAGAACTTAGATCATTCATGTGTCCCACCTCTTGAATATACTCCCGTATCCAGAATCCCAATAATCAGTCTTACAGGTGAGAATACTACAATGATATCTGTATATAATTTAGGTATGCGAGGGCCGAGGGATCTCAGGTCGATACTTCCGTATACGCAGAGAGATATCAGCTTCGACTTTTCGGTGTGTCCCCTTTAGAGGATCTTTTTGCTTACAACAGCAGCATATATCAATTTTATTGTTTCAGCATGCTGAGGGTTTAATGCTGTGTTTCAAGCATTGCAGCAAGTATTAGCCAAGGACTAGGTCAGAACTACCGTTCAGCAGAAGTCCCGGAATAATACCCCAGACATCATTGAGTATAAAGACCTAGTATATCAGATTAAGAGACCTTTCAAACAAGATTTCAGGGGTTACCTATATATCCAAGTAGTGTTCCCCACGAATTCACAAGTTTGAATTTTAGGTTTATATCCCGAATAAATCTACTAAATGTGTGAAAACCTATCGACACATCATCAGTAATATTGTTTAACTCTTTTAAACTTTTCAAATCTTTAGCATACTGTAATCTTCTAGCTGATGTACTATCATTTTCCCTATATACACAAGCTCTTTTTCAAATTTTATCATGTTTTTGTATTTTTTCATTTTTTACTGTTTTTGTATTTTCTGAAAATATAACTATGTACAAACATCTACTCCCCCTAAATACCAAAACAAGTAAAAATTCGACAAACCATTGCAGATTGTTTCTCATCTTCATCTGCAACAGTACTCTCATCAACGCCAATTATGCCATCCGACACCGACAGAAGCTTCATACCATTCAGTTTTAACAAATATTTAAACCGATTTTTATCAAAAGCTTTGGTATGTAAATCAGCTTTCTGTTCGTCAGTGTGGATTTTCTCAATTCGTATCAACTTTTTCTCAAAGCAATCACGAATAAAGTGATGACGAATTTCTATGTGTTTAGTTTTAGCGTGATGTACTGGATTTTTAATTATATTTATAGCGGCCTCATTATCAACAAAAAGAGGTGTGTTAAGAAACTGCAAACCGTAGTCGCGCATCTGTTGCTGTATCCACAAGATCTGAGAGCAGCAACTGCTAGCAGAAACATACTCCGCTTCACATGTAGATAACGCCACAAACGTTTGTTTCTTACACTGCCAGGTAACCAATCTAGGACCAAAGAACTGGCATCCTGCAGTTGTTGATTTTGAATTGACTTTGCAGCATCCGAAATCCGAATCGGAATACCCTTCGAGTGTAAAGTCGCCTTTCCTATCATTTGAAGTTTCCCTTGGTCTCCTCGAATACTCAGCTGGGAACCTTAACTGCAACTCATATTCACGCAAAATATCCAACTCATCAAAGAAATCTTCATCATCCTCTGATTCTTCTCTCATGTCAAACGAATCCCAAAGTTTGTCGTAATGATAACGCCATGAATCACCAGGATTCTGCGGCGGCATAGTATAACCTTGACATTCAACATTTACAGCTTCAATAATCCGCTTCTCACTTGGAACGAAGACACGTCGCAACGGATTTGCATAACCAACAAATATACCCTCAATGCTCTTCGGACCAAACTTTCCATGAGGCTCTATAACCGTACAGGGTGACCCGAATGGTTCTAGATACTTCAAATTCGGTTTGCGGTTATTGATTAGCTCAAAGCATGTTTTGTTGAACTTCTTGACAGTAAGAACCCTGTTGAGCGTATAACATGCGGCAGAAACAGCTTCAGCCCAAAAATTAATCGGTAACTTTGAATCTGCGAGCATAGTTCTAGCCGTCTCGATTAGTGTCCGGTTTTTGCGTTCTGCAACTCCATTCTGCTGCGGAGTGTACGGAGCACTAAATTCATGCAAAATACCTCTTTCATCACAAAATTCTTCCATCTTGCTGTTCTTGAATTCAGTACCATTATCACTTCTAATTCTCTTGATACGCCTTTGGTACAAATTCTCAATCTTCCTGAACAGCCCCATCAAACTGTCAAATGTTTCATCTTTCGTCTTCAAGAAAGAAACCCACGAAAATCTGGAATAATCATCAGTAACGACCAAACAATAGTAATCTCCTGTTATACTTTTGACATTCACAGGACCAAACAAATCCATGTGAAGTCTTTCCAGAGGTCTCGAAACTGAATTGACTTGCTTTGTAGGGTGTGACTTTTTCTTCTGCTTGCCTTTGACACAGCTAATGCACTCCCCTTCCAGATGAAAACCTTTGATATTAACTCCCAATACCAAATCATTGTGCACCAAATGATTCATCTTCCTTAGGTGAATATGCCCCATTTTGCGGTGCAACAATCTTGATTTTTTCTCAGTTGCTCTAGACACAAAACAATGTGCTTGACCAGTAGTTGTAGTTGCTACAGACATATCTAACACATATAAATCATTCACTCTAGGTGCCCGCATTAGAATCCATTCTTCAGGGATAACAAAACCAGGTTTCAAAATCAAACATTCTTTATCAGTGAAGTGAGTAGTATACTGATTGTCACAAATCTCCGAGATACTAAGCAAATTGTTCTCC
Organism: Helianthus tuberosus; assembly: GCA_030545235.1. NCBI lineage: Eukaryota > Viridiplantae > Streptophyta > Magnoliopsida > Asterales > Asteraceae > Helianthus > Helianthus tuberosus. The sequence continues at coordinate 27,502 of JARYGA010028543.1, forward strand.
AGCTCAGTGATGTAGTTAACTCTTTCAAACGTCACAATTCCATTGGACAACGTTCCTTCACCAACAATTCTACCACCTTCATGACCTGCAAATCCTACGTAACCACCATTGATATTCTTCACATCATACAACAATGCAGTTTTTCCTGTCATATGTCGAGATGCGCCACTATCCATGATCCATCTTGAAATGGCTCTTGGAAGATCCTGCACATACCACAAGTTGATTTAAAACACTTCAATAAAGATGCCGATTCATGCTTCGCGAACCAGGAAGCTCCGGCAATTCAAACTGCTTATTCGAACATGGTGTCCACCCAGGCCTCATCAGCCTTAGGTGTAACCTTGACTCTAGCAATTTGAATTTTGAAATTTTCAGCCTTCAAAGGTGGAAAATTTGCATCATAATCAACCGAAATTGATTCTTCAGCCTTTTTCACTTCAGAAGTTGAAATTTTCATTTCAGTTTTTGGTTTCCAAACTTGTTGAGATAATGCAACCCTCTTGTAAAATTTGTCATTTTTAGTTACCACTTTCTTTACGGGTTCATTTTTCATTTTGATGTTGTCATTTTTCACATTCTTTTTCTCAACAACGATTGGTGTTTTACCCTTCACATCAACTTTCTTTTGTTGAATCTTCACATTTTCAGTCTTTGACTTGAAGTTGATGCAATTTCTTGCAATGTGACCAACTTTGTTACATCTAAAACATATACGAGTATCAACAACTCGACTTGTGCCTTCAGACTGATAATGTGAAGCTCTTTTCTCAAAGAACTCTTCATTTGATTTTGAAAAAATTTCATTTTCCTCATCCGAAAGTGAAATTGAACTGTTCACAAACACCTTCTTTTCAGTAACCCTTTTGTTTTGAAACCTTCTTTGATGATAACTCTTACCATCCCTATAACCACCCGACCAATTGTTTCGATTGTTATTATAAAACCGTAGTGGAACAACAGGCTTTTTGTAGTAAGCTTTATCTTTCTCAAAATTCATTTGCCTTTTTGTTTGTTTCAAACTGTTCACTTCTGACAACTCAACTTCAACCATCTTGAAAACATTTGTCAACTTTTTCACATTAACATTCTCAATGGGAAACTCAGAATCCGAATACAACTTATCAGATCCAGCCATCTTGTACATCACAAGACCCGGTTCATCACTTAAGTTGTTTTTGGACTTTGGTTTCTGAATGTACTTGTCCAAGAAACATCCATCTTCTTCAGTAGTGTCACTATCCATTTTTAGCACATTTTCAACAACACCTTTTACAATATCATTTTGGACACTATCGTCATTAGAAGATGTGAACGTGACATCAATGTTCTCCGGAAGTTTAACTTCACTTTCTTCTCCAATTTCAACCAAACCAGATTGCTTTTTCGTGTAATTATCAAGAACAGGTGGTGGAACTTGATGAAACCCCACCCCAGTTCCATCACAACTCAGCAGGTAACTCAAGTTTGTAGGCCACTTTACCGATCCGCTCCAGGATTTTAAATGGCCCGACGTAACGCGGATTGAACGTACAACCCCTTTCCACGGCGAAAATTTCAACATGACACGATCACCTACCGCAAACTCCAACGGTTTCCTACGCTTGTCAGCGTAGATTTTCTGATGATCACGCGTTGCTGTTATACGGTTTCTGATCTGAACAATCTTTTCTGAAGTTTCGAGTACAAGTTCAGGACCCGTGATCTGGCTGTCACCCACCTCAGCCTAACAGAGAGGAGAACGACATTTCCGCCCATACAATGCTTCAAACGGAGCTGCCTGAATACTAGTGTGGTAGCTGTTGTTGTACGAGAACTCTATCAATCGCAAATGCCTCTCCCAGCCTTTGCCAAAATCAATCACACATGCCCGCAGCATGTCTTCAAGTGTCTGAATGGTTCGCTCACTCTGACCATCCGTATGTGGGTGATAAGCAATACTCATATCGAGACGTGAACCAAACGACTTATGCATCGACTGCCATAAATCAGAAATGAAACGGGGATCTTGATCTGAGATGATAGAAGTTGGCACCCCGTGCCTAGAAACCACCTCCTTAAGATAAACCGCTGCAAGCTGTGAGAACTTATCTGTTTCCTTGATTGCTAGAAAATGTGTTGACTTCGTGAGACAATCAACGATCACCCAAATAGTATCGTTCCCGGCCTGAGTTCTCGGCAAACCAGTAATGAAATCCATAGCAATCTGCTCCCATTTCCACGTGGGTATCTCTTGTTGCTGAAGTAGGTCCGAGGGTTTCTGATACTCCACTTTGACTTTAGCACAAGTCAAACACTTACTCACGTATGTCGCTATGTGAGCTTTCATCTTCGGCCACCAATACATAACTCTGAGATCCTGATACATCTTGTCTGAGCCCGGGTGAACTGAATTCCGAGACTTGTGCGGTTCGTCCATCACAAGCTCTCGAAGATTACCATACAGAGGATCCCATACTCGCTCCATAAAATAATAAAGGTTGTCAGATCTCTCCACAATTCGCTTTTCCATGCCCCGCAAGTATTCAGCCTTGATGTTCTCTTCCTTCAATGCCTTGATCTGAGCGGAACGAATCTGATCAGGTAAACCAGAGTGAATAGTGAGCTGAAGAGCACGAACACGCTTAGGCTTCGTCTCCTTTTGACTAAGTGCATCAACTACAACGTGAGCTTTACCCGGGTGATACTTGATGGCACAATCGTAGTCGTTCAAAAGTTCTATCCAGCGACGCTGTCGCATATTCAATTCCTTCTGGTTGAAAATATGCTGGAGACTCCTGTGATCGGTGTAGATAGTACATTTAGTACCGTACGGATAATGCCTCCAGATTTTCAACGCGAAAACCACAGCCCCCAACTCCAGGTCGTGAGTCGTGTAATTCTTCTCATGAACCTTCAGCTGTCGAGAAGCATAAGCTATCACATTGTTGCGTTGCATCAGCACGCAACCGAGACCCTGTAAGGAAGCATCACAATAAACCACAAAATCCTCAGTGCCTTCAGGTAAAGACAAGATCGGTGCACTACAGAGTTTCTGCTTCAAGAGTTGGAAAACATCCTCATGCTTTGTTCCCCAAGAGTATACAACGCCCTTCTGGGTTAATGAGGTAAGAGGTTGAGCGATCCTCGAGAAATCCTTACTAAACCATCGATAGTATCCAGCGAGACTAAGAAATTGTCGCACCTCCGAAGGATTCTTCGATGCCACCCAATTTCTAATAGCATCGATCTTAGCAGGATCCACGTGTATCCCCTTTTTGTTAACAATGTGACCAAGAAAGTGTACTTCCCAAATCCAGAAATCACACTTAGAGAACTTCGCGTAGAGTTGCTCCTTCCGCAGGAGTTCCAAGATAAGACGCAAGTGTCGCTCGTGGTCTTCCTCGCTCTTGGAGTAGATCAAGATGTCGTCGATGAAAACAATAACAAAATCATCGAGATACGGTTTGCACATGCGGTTCATGAGATCCATGAAAACCGCTGGTGCATTAGTCAACCCAAATGGCATAACCAAAAACTCATAGTGGCCATACCTTAAGTCGTTCTGGGGATATCTTCCTCTCGGACTCGTACCTGATGATAGCCAGACCTTAAGTCGACCTTGGAATAAAAACTTGACCCTTGCAGCTGGTCAAACAGATCGTCGATACGTGGTAGAGGATAACGGTTCTTGACGGTTACCTTGTTGAGCTCACGATAATCTATACACATCCGAAAGGACCCATCCTTCTTCTTCACAAACAGAACTGGTGCTCCCAAGGCGAAGAGCTGGGTCGGATAAAACCTCTATCCAACAGCTCTTGGAGTTGATTTGACAACTCCTGCAACTCTCCTGGTGCAAGACAATAAGGAGCATGAGCAATCGGGGCTGCTCCTGGTGCGAGGTCAATCTGAAATTCCACCTGACGATGTGGAGGTAAACCATGGACTTCTTCCGGAAACACATCGGGAAATTCGCGAACAATGGGAAGGTCCTTGATCCTTCGTTCATCAGATTGTGAATCAGCGACAAGAGTTAAAATAGCAGGGTAGCCCTTACGCAAACACTTCTGAGCCTTCATCGCTGAGATAATACTAACCGTAGCACCACTACGATGACCCTGAACCGATAAAGATTCTCCGCTAGGGAGAGGGATACGCACGATTTTCTCTTTGCAGAGAATTTCCGCCTGATGCTTAGACAACCAGTCCATGCCAATAACCACATCAAAACTTTCAAGAGTAATCGGGAGTAGATCAATGTCGAACACTTGACCCATAAGATCGAGTTTGCACACAACGAGGACATGTGAAGCTTCAATTGTTTTACCATCGGCTAGTTCTACAATATGTTTAGTTACAAGAGGTGTAGGACTCAAACCTAACTGACGACTGAACCCCAAAGATACATAACTCCAATCGGCACCAGAGTTAAATAAAACAGAAGCAAATAGATCATTTACCAAAAACGTACCAGTCACTACATTGCCATCATTCCTAGCCTCCCCAGCACCTATAGTAAACATTTGCCCACGCGCACCATTTCCCCCATTGTTCACATTGTTGTTATTCCCAGTGTTGTTATTATTACCCGTGTTCTGATTCAACTGAGGGCACTCCCGCCTGAAAAGGCCCTCGTCACCACACTGAAAACAACCCTTACGATTACCCAGATTCTGCTGAGGTTGCTGTCTATCCTGTTGCTGTGACTGCTGTTGCTGTGGGGGCTGCTGTTGCTGCTGTCTCGGGAGTGGAGCCCTGCAATCTTTGGCCACGTGACCCACTTTGTTGCACCTGTAACAAACTCGGTTACACGGCCCACGATGATGGAAGTTGCACCTGTTACACTTTGGATGCTTCCCCGCATAAGAACCCTGATTTGAATTGCTGCTTTGGTTCTGATTAACAGAGGATGACTGGCTGAAATTGCGATTGTGGCCTATGTCTGGTTTCTTCTGTGACTGCACTGAATTGGATGCCTTGTCCACATCATTCCACTTACACTTGCCGTCGGTAGCAGGAGTGGCAGCTGTAGAAGTAGTAGCAGTAGTAGCAGAAACACGCGGTGGCAGCGAACCATGCTCCACCTCCAGATCCGTGATCTTGTGGGCTAAGCGGATGATCTGAGCTAAGTTGTTGAGATTTGCAGCAGTGACCAAGCTCTTCACCGCTAGTGCCAAGCCCTTGATGTACAATTCAATTCTACGAGGTGGGGGTCGAGACAGGTTAGGGCACCTATTAGCTAGCTCATGAGATCGTTTCGTGTAAGCCTCGATCTCAGACCCCTCCATCTTCAAGTTGTAATACTCGTTCTCAAGCTTCTGAATCTCATCACGAGGACAGTACTCCTCTCACATCAACTCCTTAAAATCATCCCAAGTAGTGGCATTCGCCATCTCAATACCCAACATCTGAACTTGGGCATTCCACCAAGTCAAGGCACCATCCTTGAGCGTGCCTGAAGCATACTTCACCCGGTCCTCCCACGGGACAGTTACACATAGCATACACAGATTCGGCCTTCTCAAACCAACGCAAGAGTCCCACAGCTCCTTCAGTCCCACTGAACGTCTATGCCTTACAATCCATGAATGTCTTAATCGTGCAGACAGGCAGATTGTTTTGATTCACATGTTGACCTAAAACGAAAGAACGTACAACACACAAATAAGATTCGAGTATACGACACAAGGATAAAGAGTAATTGGCACATATCGTACCAGCCTGGTAAGCCGCTAGGGCTTCAGCTACACGAGTGTTGATCAAATTAGTTAATTCAGCATGCGTCATAGCAATGTTGCCGCGTCCATGGCCTCGTCCGCTCATGATTCTATAGGAGAAAAGTGAAAAGGTTACGAGTCTAAAACAAGGTAGGGGTCAAACCTCCTAATGGCTTCTACAGACTATTGTGTTCACATCTAACAACAAAGCGGAACCCCTCTCACACTCGTTAAGCCTCACTGGGACTCACATGCACCCCACATTACTATTATGTGTGCACCCATAATAATAAGGCAATTTGCATGCTTATCTCAGTGCCTCTTAAACTGCGCTAAAAGGTTCCCCACATCCGAATAGCAAACGAAAGGTTTTATAGGATTAAGAACCACAATAGTCGAAGGGTAGTGTCACACTAACAATTCACATAACATGGGTTGGTAATATAAGGACTCATACTGCAGTGTCAAGTGTGCATTCACGTGTAATGTCATACATAAGTGTACACTAGTTATACTATGCAATAGTAAACGAGAAACGAACCTTGCAGTCTGGAGCTGAGTGTCATGATCGATTTCGAAACTGTTCGGTTATAGTCTGGTTTTATGAAAACATTTTAAAACCAAGTTCACTATAACCAGTGGCTCTGATACCAAACTGTCACACCCCCAAAATACCACCTAGGAAATACCCCTGCTAGGCGTGTAACGTACCAATAACGAGCCACCAATCATGTTGAACTCATAATACGTTTGTAAATGAGAATGCCAATTATTAATGAAAAGTAACAAAAATAAGTTTAAATGTAAACCAACATGTTCAGCGGAAGCAAATAAAAGAAACCGTAGCTCAACTGTTTCAAAACCAACGTGTCATATCAATAATTCCAATGCATGTATCCATCTAGTTCGACCCATGACCACTCCAGCTACTCCAAATAGCAAGTTCCAAATCCAAGACATCTAAGGACCTGCGAGCATGCAACAAGTATATCAGACAATGCTGGTGAGTTCATAGTTTTGTGAAAACGTTAGTTACCAAGTGTTAGTTCAGTTCATTGAATATAATGTTGATAATAACTCGAGTACCGTACAAGATGGCTACCAGATTGTTTTGCCCGTCCCCACTGCCCCCTATCTAAGCAATGGTCATGATTTAAGGTCATTAGTTCACGCCCATCCTCTCAGGTACGGTGTGAGGTTGCCAAGTCTAATAGCGCTATCAACTAACACCCCGTTACCTCTCAGGTAACTATTCGGTATAAGATGGGACTTAAATGATAGGAAAGAGTGTATTATCTAACATTCCAGTTTAATTCATAAGACGTATTCCTCTCAGGAATACCCAATTGATTTACCAAAAAACCCATCCCTCTCAGGGATACCCAATGTGACAACCCTCACCAAATCAGGTATCCGTACGAATTAATTAATATTTAATTAATGCTTGATTGCTGTGCTTGCTTACAGTTGTGATTAAACTGCTTCTTGATTTCTGATACATACATATTCATGCATCATACTTTATTACTGTCACTCCATTATTTACACAGAACTATAGTGACAAACTTGATGCACAAAAGCACAGTAGCACAATGAACGGATAACCCAGTAACATGCTGACATTGCCAGCACTAGACAGATACTGTCTCTAAGGCCAGTATGAGCCGAAAATAGTTTACTACACTAGTAGGGAATGTAGGGAGGTGAGGATTGTTAAACTGCGTCACTAGGTGATAGTTATAGTGACTGGATGTGCCTAAAACATGCTTTAATTACAAAATTCTGCACTTTATTACCAAAATTCAGCATTTAAGTTAACTAGTAAAGTGCAAAAACATGGAAAAATAACACTAGACACTTTCCAAAGTGTCGGGAATTCATTGTGTTACTAAAAATGATATTAAAGACACTTTAAATGCTTATTTAGCACTTTAACGGATCAATATCCAACCGAACAACCGGACTTTACCCGGAACATAAAAATATTGTCAATGACACTTTTTTTCCTTTTCTGAGCCAGTTAGGGTCCCCGAACACCCTAACACCCGTCATAATACACAACACACTACTAACCTATCTTAATCTCTAACTAACTAACTAGCACCTAACTAATCCATTGAAATTGAACCATAACCCCCCCCCCCCTTTTAACCGATCGGTCCCCTAAGGGGACACACTCCTTACAAATCTTGTTGACACATTACACTATGGATATTAGTAATACTTGGTCAATAAGTATGCATGTGAGGTCCACCATTTCATTCATTCAAAACACTTCACAAAAATTTCACACTCTCTCCCTCTTCTCTTTGAGTTCGGCCGAGAGCTCCCACACACCCACCATCACCTTCCAATTTTGATCTTGCTAAACCACATACAATCCAAGGTGCAAGAGATCATACGAGGAGACCCGGTGCTTTCGGAATCTCAAGGACCTCACTACGTTGCTTTTATCCACCTAGTTTTCGCTTTGATTCTTCCCTAGCCTTGAGCTAGTTGTAAGTGCTTCTAAACACTTCCTTGTTCATGATTAAAGTGGTTAATAAGAAGTTTAATGGTTAAAACCCAAGAAAATGCGAAAACAAAACTTAAAGTATTGTAAGTATGATGAACTAGTTGGTTAAAGGGTAAATAATGGTGTAAAACTTGTGAATCTTGTTTAGTTATGGTTATTTTATGTTGTTGGTTGCTAGTAGTGGAACGGATCGTCATCTAACCATGCTAGGTCATGTTCATGGAACATGAACTAGCAATATGTAAAGTGTAGAAGATACAAGATGATGAACCTTTCCACACATAAACATGAACTTGTGTAAAAATGATTTTTCTTGTAAAATAGAGTTCTAAACTAGTTGATCTAAAGATCTACAAGTGGTATTTTCGAAGAACCAAGTGTAAGAGGGAATTCATGTTTAAAAGCCGGATCTTTCATGAACTAAAAGCATTTTTGTGAGCAAACAAGTGTGTAAACACTTGTGTGACAAAAGGATTTAACAAAGAAATATTTTCGTAATTTTTTACTATAAGTTGTAAAGTTACATATTCTTTAAAAATAAAGTTTTCAAGAAACTGATTTTATTTTTAAAGATGGAAAGATCTACTAAAAATGTTAGAAAGTTACTACATACTTTTACACAACTTACAAGTTCACGTGTTTGCGATTTATGCTTATTTTGACTAGTTTGACGATTGAACATTGATTATTGATGATTGGAAAATTGTTGATTGAATTTTGAAAAGAAAATAATACGCTAGTAAGCGTGGCCACCTCCAGTTACAGAGGAAACACTGGCGAAATTTTTCCAGAAAGTAACACTTAGAATATTTTTGGTGACAAGTGTTTATAAATATATGTTTAACTTGTTTTTCTAAACAAACTTCGCCATGATTTATATTACAAAATTACCAAGTGTCAGAGGTGGATTTTCGTAAATGAAACTTGTTAAATATATATTGAGAATATATATTTCATAGTAAAACGCTTGTGTGATTTTATGATTATTTTGTGAACTATATATTATTTTTAGAGTAAAATTAATATAACCTGGAAAATATCATGAAGTAACGACTCCAAAATAATACCAACGCCTTCACAAATAAATGTCTAAGTTACACCGGTATTATTATTACCACCCGAACTTTAAATGTAACTTACGTATTTTTTCGGAAAAATACTCTTAAATGCGTATTTTGATAAAAATAATTTTTTGGAAATTGTAAGGTATAAAATATAATATTTTTGGGAAAAATATGTATATTTTGGAAGTAGAATATTGTAGACAAATGAATAAAAATATATTTTATTAAGTGAGACTTAATAATATATTTTTGGAATTAAAAAAACGCACATGTATTAAAACCCCCATCCTTGGGAAGGAATATAACTTTTAAATAATTAAGAAGTGTAAATACGAAATAGTTGCCTAACGATTTCCCAAAAACGTTAAACCTTAAGCCAAGGCACGGCCGTCCGTCTAATAGAAGTTAGTACGTGTAGGTCGTCACGTAGCAGGTTGATTTGGGGATTTACTATTTCGAGACGCACTTCAGTGAGTTCATGTCCCCCTTTTCTCTTAACTGTTTTCAGTTTTTATACTTCGGGGGTGAAATACATGTTACTATGATTACGAATACTTTTTACATGGTATGGTTAGAGTAAGGAGGGTTACTACTTAAGATCATGTGAGTGGGTAGGCGGGAACTGGAGGCCATTAATCCTCATTGTAGGACCGAGGGTCTTTAGCGGTAGATCTATCTGGGTGTAGCAAGCCCAGCCCCAGGCCCAACAGTACGGACCTCGGGGTGACTTGGTACCCGACGCAAAAATCTGCTAGGTTTGAGTCTTCCTACTGCACTTTACACATATCAATGGCCTTGCAAACCATTGGTGATCTCTTTATTTCCTTATTTGCTACATACCAGGGATTTTCATATTACCAAGGTTTTACATACTCACTATACATGAACTCGCTCAACTTTATGTTGATTTTTCAACTTACATGTATTTCAGGGAATTAGGGATCTGGCAAAGTATGCGCTGTGGTTACGCTGCGTAGAAGAATGGTGTCATCCAAGTTTAGGGATTGTGACTTTTACCTGGACGAGTCACAAGTCTTAAACTATGTTTATTTCATGTTTGTGGTTGTGTCTTATGAACATGGTTTTTATTTTGTTGTGTTGTAAACTCGTTGCATGTGTCAACTCTAAAACAATGTTGTCGTATTTTACTTTTAAAACTTGAAGTAATGGATGAACATCGTGGTTTTATCATCATATAGCATTGTTGTGATTATGCTATGGTATTAAGAAGTCACACCATAATAAACCCATGCTTTCGCAAAGGCAGGGTGTGACAGCTTGGTATCAGAGCTTTGGTCATAGCGAACTAGGATTCCTTCTCGAGTCTAGACTGTGATCACTAGGGCTCTCACGAAAACATTTTTACATTGCATACACTACGTCCAGATCCAGAGTGCAAAATATTTTTAAAAGTTATGGCTCAGTCTGAGAGGCTGAGGGAGTAGTCTAGTGGGACTAGGAGGCTCAGTCTGAGAGACTGAGGGAGTAGTCTAGTGGGACTAGAGGGTTTAGTCTGGGAGGCTGGGAGGTTAGTCTAGTGGGACTAGAGGGTTCAGTCTGGGAGGCTAGGAGGTTAATCTAGTGGGACTAGGAGGTTCAGTCTGAGAGGCTGGGAGGTTAATCTAGTGGGACTAGGAGGTTCAGTCTGAGAGGCTGGGAGGTTAGACTAGTGGGACTAGGAGAATTACTTGATTGCTTATTGGTGACTAACATATTTATTTGATTATATGATTGATTATTTGTGCATGTGTGTGTTTGTGCTACAGACGTCATGCCTTCATCAGGTACTGGAGAGTCGGACACTACAGACCCTATGGCCATAGTATCAGACGACATAGTTTCATCGGAGCACGAGGTGTACACTTCCGATACTACCAGCACAGACGATGACGACTTTCAGCCCTTTGCGCTGCCTGATGTCGTAGTAGAGCCTGCTGATGGCCATCTCGCTGGGGATTTACCACTCGTGGTGATCCCTGCTCCTATACCCCTTGTTGCTTATCCGGTTGTTGATATGCCACTTATTGATGTTTCTGACGATGATGTCGATTTATTTGAGGAGGACCCACTTGAGGATGACCTTGAGGGCAAGGCCCATATTGTTGCTGATGATATTCTACTCATTGCTGACGCTCCTGCAGAGGAGGCTCATGCTCATTCACCTGTCCAAGACTCGTTTGAGTCTGTGGCGTCCATATCTTTGCATACACAGGGAGTGCAGCACCACTCACACGACGCCGACCTTGATATGGCGTCATCAGCTGCACCTACACATGACTTTGAGTTTGATCACGATATTGAGGATGATCCTGTTTTTCCACCTGGTTTTGATCCAGACCATGACATTGAGTTCATACACTTAGACCAGCCCCTGGAGGATCCTGTAGCCCCTGTCGATCCCTTGTTTGCTGATCCAGCCGATTTCGAGATGGAGTTTGTTGATCCGGAGCCAGCTGTGGCCCCTGAGGCAGGCGTTGCTCCTGACCCCGCATTGGAGCATGACCCTGTTCATGCCGATGCACCTGCTGTTGCTCCTTGGGTTGATGATATACCTGTTGATGATCATCCTGTTGCTATTCCACAGTTGGTGGATGATCATGCTGTCGATGCTCATGTTGATGTTCCACATTTGTTAGAGGATCCTATTGTTGCACCACTTCCTGATCCAGTGCCGGTGATGTTCGACCGTGCACCTTTCGCGACCCATATTGATCCACGATACGCGCACACCCGCAATGGGTGGATAGATGATGACGATGATTACCCACCTTTCGTGATACCAGTTACACCACCTGTAGCCCCCGTTTCAACCCCTGCTTCAGCTCCGATCGACGTACCTTTGCTTCCCACATATATCACAGATACTCGCCGCACAGATCTCCCGATCACTTATCTCCAAGACATTCCCCTACCACGTCCTGGGGAGGGTTCGTCACGTCATCCGTTTGGTCATACACCTTTTGTGTCAGGAGGAGGCCAGTTTGTGCCTCAGATTTCTCATCCCACTGTTGCACCATTTACTGTGCCATCCTTCGCTCCATCTAGTGAGCCTTTCCTCTGGACTACGCCCCCCATTATGCCACCGACGGATCTGTATCACCCATATCATGTGGGGTATTCTACGGAGGATGTTCTCACATCTTTCATGATACAGCAGGAGGCGCTGACCCATCGCGTACAGGAGCTAGAGAGAGCTCCGCGACTCCCGTGCCAGTGCCAGACTCCACCTGCAGTATCACACCCTCCTCGACCACTTTCACCTGATTCTGCCGCTCGTTTTTGGACTCCCGAGCAGCAGATAGCATACTTATTGCGCTCTCATCGCGCTATGGAGGAGGACTGGCTTCATATGCGACGTTTACTCTTTTCTCGTTTTCCCCCTCCTCCACCGCCAACAGCTTAGGCCTTTTTGTACAACACGGGTAGACTTTTGGTGAGACGACCGCGATTGTGCAGACTACACAACTTTTGGAGACCACATTTTTTATGATTGTGACTTTTGATGATTTGTATATTTGTTGCTATTGTCACTGACTAGATAGTTTGGACTAAGGCGATGTGGCCCTTAGTCACTGATGATGTACGATACAGTTATGTACTTGTAAACCTTACATTGTGGTCTTGATTTATGACAGCACAATCGCAGTATTCTCATTATTTGTTGGGTTGATTATTGATTGTTTATGTTCTATAACATGAGATGTTATGTGGTAGATTTATTTATAACATGAGATGTTATGTGTTGATATCGTTGAATACATACGTACACTTTACTTATTATGACCTGACCAACGTGAACCATCTTTT